>CM019148.1:254843951-254885011 GCA_009733165.1 Naja naja | reverse complement strand
GAAGGCTCAACCCGAAGTCCCAAATGCTTCATTTAATTTTAATGATGCAAAATTTAGGACAGATCCTCCTTTACTCTCATAATGTACTGCACCATAATTGTGTGGTTGAAAAACACAGCTTAAAAAAAACTGGCTCTTATTGGTTTTATTGTCTGCTACTACATGTTAAAATCTCCTAGGACAACTCACCACAGCAAACTTGCCTCGCCAACTCATCATTGTCAATTCGCCAGAGCCAACTCACCATGGGCCAAATTCAACAATGTTATTTAATTATTTAAAATAATTTTTAAAATTATTCTAATTTTGGCAATTCAAATTTCATTTTGTCCTCCTTTTGCATCCTTTCTTTAATTATTCTATTTCACTATTTCTTCGATATTAAGTAACATTTGCCCCTCAACAAGTAGTCCCGTGGTGAGTTGGCTGTGGTAAATTGGCCATAGTGAGTTGGCCATGGTGAGTTGTTTGTAGTCAGGGCTGAAACGAGGGGTCCTTGGTGCTCTCTGACCTTGGTTGTTTTCTTGCAGGTATTTCATTACCCAAACTAGGTAACATCATCAGTGCTAGTAAAGAGTGGGGTGGCTCTCAGCTTATATTCTAGTGAAAGAGCCAGCCAGTAGAATATAAACTGAGAATAAACCTCACTCCTTATTAGCATTGATGAAGTTACCTAATTTGGGTAATGAAACACTTGCAAGAAAACAACCAAGCTCAGAGAGCACCAAGGACCCCCTGCAAAGTTCTTGCCTGCTGCAGACATAATTAATTGTTGCAATACCTTTGTGGTTCTGCCATGGTACATAAATTCACAAAATTAACTCTCAATCACTGATCAATAAACTTAACCCTAATCTATTTGGCAGAAAAAAAGGGCAGGAGAGTCAAGATAAGTGGACATAATCAATTGGTGCATGAAACTTGGGGCTGGGGTCTAAAATGTTTTAGTTTTGGCTAGCCAAAAAAGGGACAAGACCTGTTTCATCCTCGTTTGCTGTTATGTCAGAGTAATGTTGTTGCTGCATTTCAGGTTATTCTTTTGCATTCAGAAGCTCACCTCTCACCCATCACTCCAGCTTCTCCAAACTCCTTAGACAAATGCCAAACACATGGAGCATTGGCTGTATTTTTCTTCATGTCACTTTTATGGAGGGACAAGGGATTTTTGGTGAATTCATAGAATCATTGGGTTGGAAGAGTCTTAGTGGTCACTGAGTGCAACCCCTGCTCAGCATGGGGCCCTGAGCTGAACCATCCTGAACATCAAACCTCCATTGGTTCTTCTGAATACCTGACCACTTGTCCATCTGTTCTACTGACTGAAAAGTTCTTCTTGGAGTCTTGCCTGAACTTCCTTCTATGTAATTTTAACCTCTTAGTTCTGGTCCTGTCTTTGGGCAATAGCACATGGCCACTATGCTTCCATGTGAGAGCCCTTCAAATATTTAAAGAAGGCTATTGCATCATCTGTAAGCATCTAGACTGAAGATACTCAGATCTTTGAAACATTCCCCATGGTGCTTGGTTTCCTGATTCTTCCCCAATTTGCTAGCCCTTCTCTGTACTTGCTTCAGTTGTCACTGCCCTTTTTGAATTGAACTGGACACAATACTCCAATGACATGATTATGGAAAAATCAATGGAGGATATACTTGGATCTCTAGTTTCAAACACCTAGGAAATGTTGCTTACATCAGCTAAGAAATAGTTGACAATTATACGACACGGGCATCAATTGGATAATCTGTATTACACCATATAAAGTATTTGCAATAAAGTATTTGCAGTACATTGCAATCCATCCACCAACAATTAAAAGTATTACACACAGTGCTCATGTAATAATGCAGATCAAGTTATGTTGTAAAACAAGCTCTGAAAATAATAAAATAAATAGTATGAGGAGATCATGGTGTTGCACATAAATGCTAGGGTTAGTAGCTTGGGGTGTCCGTCTATTAGGATGTACCTTTGAAGATGATTAGCTGCAAAATTCTATTCCTGTACAAATTTAGGATGATATATTCAGACAAGTATGAGCAAGCAGTATTATGGAGATCTAGAAAAGAATAATCTTTGGCTGCACTAATTGAAGTATTTGTTACACTAGAAAGTAATAGGCTTTTCATGAATGTCATTGCCTATTTGTATGGTTTACAGATTTACAGGTAGCTTTTTGAAACTTATGCACCCAGCTCAGGCTGAATTCATATGGTGCCATCAAAATGCCACAAGAGGATTCTTATTCAAGCTTTCATTATAATTCAAAATAAACAGAATCCAGCTGTAACTATTTATTTCAATTTTGAGAAAAGATTTAATATGGTTAGGTAGAAATTTTTGAAATGGACCGTGATTTCTTTGAATTTCCCAGAAGGTTGTTTTTATGTATGTAGGTTTGAATGTTATTGGTTTATTTGAACTGTTCTTGTAAAATGTCAAATGGTATTGGTTTAAATAGTGCGGGAAGAAACCCTGCACTTTGGCAGCTACGGCTGCAGGCTATAAGAAGCAGCCGTAGCCAAGCCAGAACGGGTCTATTCGAGCTGTAGTCACTAATAAACTCTTTGCTGGAACTCCTCGCGTCTGACTCTTCATGCAAACTTAACAGTTGTAGTTTCCATGCCATTTCCAGATCATGAATGTTTATGCCTGGTGTGTTTTCTCTTCAGTTATGGGGAATGTAATACCATAAGACTCTGCTTCCCTTCATAAACTCCTTTTACTCATAAGTTAAATTCATGTTTAACAATTGTGTATTAATTACTAATCATAAATGAATCACTATGTAGCATTTCAAAAAATTATCACAGACGTGTGCTTATTTTCATTGCACATGTCTATTAGGAACCTATATTAGAATAGGATTAGTACAGTGTTGCCCGAAAATACGACCTACCTCAAAAATAAGTCCCAGCCTGATTTTTGGGCTTCGCCTAATATAAGCCCTACCACAAAAATAAGCCCTAGTGAAGGGGGTGGGCAGGGCCAGCATGGGAGGCAGCTCTTCCCTTCCCTGTCACCTCCTGGCTGCCTGGCCCTTAATCATGGTCCACAGATCAGCTGAGCCAGCAAGGACCAGGAGTTGCCTCTTGTTCTTTCTCTCTGGGCATCAGTTTCCAGTACACTCTTGCCAGCCCCAGCCCTGCCCACTGTGCCAGGCAACCTCGCAGCCAAGGGCCCCTCTGTTGTGGTCTGCCAGCAGCCTGTGGAGATGGCAGCAGAGTTGAACAGTGGGGAGGAACATAGGCCAGACTGGGAATCTGCGGAAGACTCGGACGAAGGTCCTGCATCTGATACAGAGATGGGGCCAGGGCCATTTGGGAGTTATGTGTTGACTCCAGAGCCTTCAGTATCTGACAACAGCAAGGCAGAGGAATAAGGGGAGCCTGCTCCTCATGCATGCAGAGCACCCAGAAGGCAAGAACAGTTAAGACAAAAGGGGCAACTCGGGAATAAGTCTTGGAGGTGATTGCCCCTCCCATAAAACATAAAGGAGGAGCAAAGGGACAGGAACCTTTGCAGGAAGCAATGTTGTTCGCTCTGTTCAGATTAAACCTTGAAGCTCTGTGTGGACTTTGTACTCCATTTGGTTTTTTACAGTTTGGTTTTACAGTTAATTCAGTTTAATTGTATAGTATTTGTATTGTTATTATGATTGTATGCCGCCCCGAGTCCTTCAGGAGATGGGGTGGCATAGAAATCCAATAAATGAAATGAAATGAAATGAAATTTGGCACTTTAGTTGTTAGCAGCAATTGAAAGGAGATAAAGGTGGGTGCTTATCTCGAGAGGCTCATTATGGGGCTCATTATGGGCTGGGAATGAACATAATTCCCAACGTTGAAATAAAAAGAATTGTTTGGACTAAGCATGTGCTTCATTACGGTCTCAGGAAGCCTTAGTCAGAACACCCTCTCTTCCGCAGCTCACCTTATGGCTCTGGAGCAGGCGGCATCCACAGTGCGCCAGGCCTGGAGCTCGGGTGTTGCTCAGGCTGCTGCTATGATGAGGCAGAAAGCGATGCTGCCTGTCAGAATTGGCTCCCACCCCCGCCTCTACCCGGCTCTCCATTTTCCTGCCAATCACCCTTTTCTCAAGCCCAGCACAGGTGCATATCCCAGGATTGCAACTCTGAAGGCTTGGGATGTGTCTGTCTTGGTCTTGAGAAAAGGATGATCGGCAGGAATATGGGGAGCTGGATAGAGGTGGGGGGAGCCAATTCCAACAGGCTGCATGGCTTTCTGCCTCATCGTAGCAGCAGTCTGAGCAACATCCCAGCTCCAGGCCTGGTGGAGTTCAAACTGGTCACCGCCTGCTCCAGAGTCACAAGGTGAGCTGTGGAAGAGAGGGGCCCTCGGCTGTGAGGTTGCCTGGCACCACAGGCAGGGCTAGGGCTGGCAAGAGTGCACTGGAAACATCTCCAGATGCCCAGAGAGAAAGAATGAGAAGCAGCTCCCGGATCTCACTGGCTTAGCTGATCTGTGGGCAGTGATTAAGGGGCACTTGCTGCCTCCTTGTCAGAAAGTAGAACTTTCTGGTGTTGCTATGCAGTTTACAACTTTATAGATTTGATGGGGTGATCTCTATCTACCAATGACAGAGTGACACTAGGCACCCTGCCCTGACACAGTAAGACATGCCGACAGGTGTAAAGGGGGCTGTCAACTGTCACTTTCTCTGTGGAGACTCAAAAGAAATTCTGTGGAGACTAAAAAGGAGATTCTGAGGAGATCTACATCAAGAAGAGAGATTTCCTGTAAGAGAGAGAAAAGAGACAGAAAAGGAATTTGAAGGTTCCTAAAGAGGGTTATTCTATGACATTGCTTTAAGAGAATATCTAGCATAGGCAGATACTTCTCTAAAGCTACTACCTCAGTTTTCTGGTAGGGAAGGAGGAAATAGTAAAAGAAAGTTCCTAGGCTAAAAGAATAATTGACTCTAAATATCTAAGCTGAAAGGAACTAAGGAGAACCTATAACTGATTGTATAGTTATAAGAAGAAAAGAATAACCTGGAAGAAACAAAAGGACTCTGTAAATAATTTTCTATAAATACTTTATTGATTGTTCTGCTTGTTAAGAATAAAAGACATTTACTTTGAAACAATCTGGACTCAGTGCTTCTTTGGTTGACTTTAGAGATAGATAAGGCTTAACGATCCTGAAGTAAAAACACAGTTCAAATTAATATAAATTAACTAACACTCCTGCATCTCAAAAAAGCAAAGACCTCCCTGAATTCAGGCTTTTGTTCTCTCTAAGAGGAAGGGCTGAGATACTAATCAATGATGTTGAAGATACTATTTTGTGTTTTCATGCTAGAGAAATCTAAGGATGACAAAAGGGAAGATTGATTGCTGAATCAGAAAATGAGGTCACAGTTCAATCACAAGATTACAAATTGGGTGGCTCTAAAAATGCTGCAATGTGTTCACCTGTCCCTTAAAAACTGGTACAAGATGATGCAATGTATTTGCTGTTGGATGCCATGTCCTCATATCATCCTTAAACATTAAACACCACAGCATATACAGATTATAAGGAACGAGAGGACAAAACAGAAACAAGAGCAAGCCACATATGAGTAGCACATGGATTTTTCTTCCTCTTATTTGTTTGAGGATTTAATCTCTGTTTGGTTATCTCTTTCAAAAACCACACACAAGCAAGAAAATATGCCCACATTGTTCCTCATGAGAGATTAAAATTCTTTATGAGGGAAGATTTTTCTCTTATCAAAATCCCTGTAGGCCAAATATTTTTCACTGTCATCTCAGCAATCAGATAGAAATCTCTAACAAGATCTCCCATTTTGTGCTGTCTCGGGACTTTTCCTGATTTGCACTTAGCTATAGCACAAACTTGTTCTGGAATCATCTTTCTTCTGCTATGTCTGCCTGTTCTTCAGCCCATGAATGAAGCAGCCACAAGTCACATGCCAGTGTTAAAGTAATATTTCCCCCCTTGTTTTAACATTAACTGAGGGCAGCATCAAAGTAATCAGGCTTTATCAGCAGTACCTTGGGGGAAGGCTTGGTGCCTGCTGTGATGGAAAGGGCAGAGGAAATGGCCTTGAAGGCAGGAGAAGGAGCTGCTGGCACAGTCAGATAGATAGGGCTTGAGTCCAGGCCAAAAAACAAAGTTAAGAAAATACCTTGGACGCATAAAAATAAAGAGAGGCAAGGGGAAGCACATCTGATTTGTAAGACTCTGTTATTAAATCTGTTCCAATAAAAATAGTTTTAGACCTCTGTAGCATTAGTTTTTAGTCTAATCTACATTATAGTCCTGAAACATGTCTGAAATCTGAAACAAGAGAGGCAATAGAGTCAGAATAAAGAGCACCTATGGTAGGGGTATCAAACTGGATTTCTTCAAGGGCCAGATCAGCATTGTGATTCTTCTCCACTGGCCGGTGGGGGGGCAGGCAGGCCTGGATGGCCTCCTGCAGCACTCTGCTGGCCAAAACAGGGAAGGGGCGCCTCACATGCCCCCCCAGTGCCCCATTTGTGGCCACGTGGCCTCCTGCAGCACCCTGCTGGCCAAAATGGGGTACAGAGGGACTCACATGACCCCCACACCCTGTTTTGGCTGGCAGAGTGCTGCAGGAGGCCATCCAGGCCAAAAAAGAGTGTGGAGCAGTGTGTGGCTCCCCCCATGCCCCATTTGCCAGAGGCACTGTGGGACGGTCCTTTGCTATTTTCAGGCTGGCCCCATGGGCCAGTTTTAAGCACCCCCTCTGCCTGCATCCAGCCTGCGGGCCTTGGGTTTGATACCCCTGACCTATGGGGACAATAAGTTTCATGTCAGTATAGTCTTCCACCTATTCAAATGCATACTTTATTTGTATTGCGTACTTTAAGTATGAAGTTATTGTTACTATCTGATAATCCACCTTCTGTATTTTACAGTACTGTTCCCTGATATAGATATTTCCTTGTTTAACTGGGCAGCTGACATTTATTTATTTATTTATTTATTTATTTATTTATTTATTTATTTATTTATTTATTTGGTCTTATATGCTGCCCTATCCCCCTGGGGACTCAGGGTGGCTCACATCATAAAAAACATACAGTAACAAATTTAAAAAAGTTAAAAAATTATTAAACCAATATGACCAAATAGATTATCTAAAACCAGAGCAAACATTTAAAACTAACCCAACCCCCACCTTAGTCCAGGCTGGCTTGTTCAAATAACCAAGTCTTTAGGCCGCGGCAGAAGGAGCGAAGGTCAGGGGCCAAACAGAGCTCCAGTGGAAGCTGGTTCCACAAGGTAGGCGCACCCACAGAGAAGGCCCTACCCCTAGGGATCACCAGCCAACATTGTTTGGCTGATGGCACCCCAAGGAGGCCCTGTTTGCGAGCGCGCACCGGGTGATGGGAATTCGATGCTGGCAGGAGGCGTTCCTGCAAGTACCCCAGCCCTAAGCCATGTAGGGCTTTATAGGTAAGTACCAGCACCTTGAATCTCACGCGGAGGGCAACTGGCAACCAATGCAGTTCGCGCAGGAGGGGTATAACATGGGAGTATCATGAAACTCCCATCACAACCCGCATTCTGCACCAGTTGAAGCCTCCGTGTGGTCCGCAAGGGCAGCCCCATATAGAGAGCATTGCAGGAGTCAAGTCAGGATGTAACAAGCGCATGAGTGACTGTGCATAGCGCATCTCGTTCCACGTAAGGGTGCAACTCGTGCACCAGGCGAACCTGGGCAAATGCCCCCCTGGTCACGGCTCCCACCTGCTCCTCCAAACTGAGCCATGTATCCAGGAGGACACCCAAGTTGCGAGCCCTTTCCACAGAGGGCAAAACCTCCCTCCCATGGTTAAAGGTGGAACTTCCTGGATCATACAAGATGCCGGCACACACAGCCACTCAGTCTTGGCTGGGTTGAGCTGGAGCCTGTTCCTCCCCATCCAGATCTGCACTACTTCCAGGCACCGAGACATCATGGTGAGGGTATCACTGAGTTGGTTTGGGGTGGAGATGAAAAGCTGGGTAACATCAGCATACTGATGATACCTCACCCCAAAACTACGGATGATCTCACCCAGTGGCTTCATATAGATGTTGAACAGGAGGGGAGATAGGACCGACCCCTGTGGCATGCCGCAAGCGAGGGGCTGCGGACATGACATTCATAACTTTTGTTGACTTTGGTAGGAAAATTTAACCCTATATAGGCCCAGGATTCTTCATTCATTAATTCAAGAAACACTGGAGTCTTGCACCTCACCATCACAATGAGGCAGCAGGACAGCTGAGATGGGAGAGAGTCAGGATCTAAAATTAAACTTTCAGACAAGTTCACACAGAGGTGGTATTCAACAGGTTCTGACCAGTTCTGGAGAAACGGTAGCGGAAATGTTGAGTAGTTCAGAGAACCAGCAAATATCACCTCTGACTGACCCCGGTCCCATCTATTCTCTACCTCCCGAATCCCAGCTGATTGGCTGAGTCTTCTTTTGTTGTCCTGCACAGGAGAACGAAGCTGGAAAGCAGGTTAGTGGGGTGGGGAGGGAATGGGATTTTGCACTTTCCCTCAGGAATGGGGAGGGAATGGAGATTTTATAGTATCCTCCTCCTGCCGTACCCACCAAGCCACACCATGCCCACCAAGCCACGCCCACAGAACCGGTAATAAAAAATTTTGAATCCACCACTGAGTTCACAGCATGTTAGCAGGCCTCTAGAAATTTTAGACTATAGCTCTTTTAATCCCTAATTATTAGCCATGTTGATTGAAATAGACATTCATAACACAAAGTTTCAAGAAGACAGGTGGTTGCATGTTCTCCTCTCATTTGTATCTCTTTTCTTTAATTCACAACTGACATAAGTGACATAAGTGTCTCTTCCATTTTGAAAATGCACTGAATGAAATTAGAGGTGATAATGTATTTGAAAAAGTAAGGGGTTGGAGCATTCCATGCCTAAAAGGATTTAGAGTTTTGGAAGCATCCTTATGCAATGCTTCTCTTCCTGAATGGGTTTCCCAATTCTCTGCTTTTCTGTTTTTGGTGTTTACAGAAGGAAGCCCTTTTAAAGTAACTGTTGATGTAAATCTTTTTTTGATTCCACTATATTTTGATTCCACTATATTTTGGAATCATAGATATGTCGCAGCCTTGTCCATTTCTAAATACACCAGGGAATCTTCCATTTCCTTGCTTACAGTCTTTAAATGTTCGTCTATTCTTTCCAGTTTCTTTTCGGTTTGTTCTGTCCTTTTCTCTACTTCTTTTATTGTCAATTCATTTTTTCCAACACTTGCTGTATTGTTCCAATTTTTTAATCTAATTTAGAAATGTCTACTTTCATTTCTGCTTTTAACTTCCCCATCTCTTCTTTTAGTTCATTTATATCTCGTCTCTATATGATTTTAAAGCATTATTTCTTGTAGGTTTGACATGGATTCTTGTAGAATAAGTAATGTCGAGTGGATGCTGGCATTTGTGATGGAAGGTTGTTTCTCCATTGTCAATGTTTCCTCAATTGTCTTCTGTGAAGACGGTGAGGGTATTGCCGTCGGGGTTGTTAATGTCATCTTCTTTCCAGCTTTGAGCATTGTAGTGGTCATGGAAGTCATTTCTCCTAGAATTTGTTTTTGTTTTTGTATTTTATTTTTATTTATTTATTTATTTATTTATTTATTTATTTATTCGACTTGTATGCCGCCCTACTCCCTAAGGACTCAGGGCGGCGAACATTAAAACAGAGAAAAATTTACAATAAAACAAAATTAAACAACTAAACAAGCCGAATGGAGTTAAAATAAAACCCAACACACACCCCCCGGGTCATTCCAGGCCGGCCCATTGAAACAACCAAGTCTTCAGGTCCCGGCGGAAGGAGCGGAGGTCAGGGGCCAAACGAAGATCCACGGGGAGCTGATTCCAAAGGGCAGGTGCTCCCACAGAGAAGGCCCTAGCCCTGGGGACCGCCAGCCGACAATGTCTGACTGACGGCACCCCAAGGAGGCCCCCCCTATGAGAGCGAACAGGGCGATCGGAAAGTGATGCTGGCAGGAGGCGTTCCCGCAAGTACCCTGGACCCAAGCCATTAAGGGCTTTATAGGTTGTAACTAAAACCTTGAAGGCGACCCAGGAGGCAACCGGCAACCAATGCAAGCTGCGCAGGAGGGGTGTAACATGGGAGTATCGGGATACCCCATCACAGCCCCGCTGCTGCATTCTGCACCAGCTGAAGCTTCCGGACCATCCGCAAGGGAAGCCCCATGTAGAGAGCATTGCAGTAGTCGATTCTAGAGGTGACGAGCATGAGTAACCGTTCAAGGGCATCTCGGTCCAAATAAGGGCAGCTGGTGAACCAGCCGAACCTGGGCAAAGCCCCTGGCCACAGCTCCCACATGCTCCTCCAAACCGAGCTGTGAGTCCAGGAGGACACCCAGGTTTCTCGCCCTATCCACGGGGCAACACCTCTCCCCATGATCAAAGATGGTACATCCAATAAAGACCGAGATGCCGGTAAGAACAGCCACTCCATCTTGGTGGGGTTGAGCTGGAGCCTGTTACTACCCATCCAGACCTGCATCGCCTCCAGGCACGGGACATCACGGAGAGAGCATCACTGATCTGGTCTGGGGTGGAGATGTAAAGCTACGTATCATCAGCATACTGATGATACCTCACCCCAAAACCTCGGATGATCTCGCCCAGTGGTTTCATGTAGATATTAAACAGGAGAGGTGAGAGGACAGACCCCTGAGGCACCCCACAAGTGAGGGGCCTCGGGCCACCTCTGCCCCCCTGCCAACACTGACTGCGAGCGGCCCAAGAGGAAGGAGGAGAACCAACGCAAAATGGTGCCCCCCACCCCCAATCCTCTAAGCCGCTGCAGAAGGATACCATGGTCGATGGTATCGAAAGCGCTGAGAGATCTAAAGGACTAGGACAGAGGAAAAACCCTGTCCCGAGCCCTCCAGAGATCATCCATCAGTGCGACCAATGCTGTCTCCGTGCTGTGTCCGGCCCTGAAGCCCGACTGATACGGATCTAAATACTCAGTTTCCTCCAGAAACAAGGGAAGCTGCTGAACCACCATGCTCTCAACAACCTTAAAAGCGAAGGTTGGAGACAGGACGATAGTTGTTCAAACGGCCGGGTCCAAGGCAGGCTTCTTGAGGAGGGGCCTCACAACCGCCTCTTTCAAGGCGGCAGGAAAGACTCCCTCACTCAAAGAAGTATTAACAACTGCCTGGAGCCAGCCGCACGTAACCTCCCTGGAGGCATACACCAACCAGGAAAGACACGGGTCCAATAAACACGTGGTGGAAGACAGCCTCCGCATGATCCTGTCCACCTCATCGAGGGAGACCAGGTCAAACTCAACCGAGATAGGTTCCACCAGACTCGTCGCCACCCCATCATCAGACCACTGCCAATCAGAGTCCAAGCCAGCACGAATTCGAGCGACCTTATCCGCCAGATGTGAACTAAATTCCTCTGCTCTGCCCTGCAAAGGGTCATCCCCCCCTCAATTGAAGGAGGGAGCAGGTCACCCAAAACAGGGCAGCAGGGCGATCATCGGCGGACGCAATCAGAGCGGAGAAGTAAGCACGCCTTGCCGCCCTGATCGCTTCCAGATAGGTCCTGATATAGGCTCGCAACTGAACATGGTCGAATTCGGAGTGGCTGGCCCTCCATCTGCTCTCCAGGCGTCTTCTCCGCCGTTTCATCCCCCGGAGCTCCTCGGAGAACCAGGGGGCCCATCGGGGTCTACGGCGGGGAAGAGGCCGCAAGGGGACAACCCGGTCGAGTGCCTCCGACGCCGCCCGTTGCCAGGCGGCCGTCAGCGTCTCGGCCAAGCTGTGGTCGAGGGAGGCAGGCAAGAACCCCAGCGCTGTCTGAAACCTTTCCGGGTCCATTAGGCATCTGGGGCGGAACCATCGTATAGGCTCCTCATCCCAGCAGCGAGGGACAGCCAATTGAAAGACCAGCTGCAGGAGATAGTGATCTGTCCACGATAAAGGGAGGGTAGATGAAGAACCGTCCCCCAGATCACTACACCACTGCCCCGAGATAAAAACCAGGTCAAGTGTGTTCCCTCCCTCGTGGGTGGGTCCATGGATCACCTGGGTCAGGTTCATGGCTGCCATGGATGCCATGAACTCCTGAGCTAAACACAACGCCCCCCCCAGCGATGGCAGGTTAAAGTCCCCCAGAACTATAAGCCTAGGGAACTCCACCGCCACCTCCGAGAGGACGTCGAGCAGCCCAGGCAGGGCCGCCGCCACGCAGCTGAGGGATAGGTATGTTAGCAGCAAACCCAACTGACCACCCGGGCCCAATCTCACGAGGAGGGTCTCACACCCGCCCATCTGCGGGACAGTGACCTCCCTTGGAAACAGGGTCTCTCTAACAATTATGGCTACCCCTCCGCCCCTTCCCTGGGCCCGAGACCGGTACAGCACATGGAAGCCTGGGGGGCACAAATCACACAGAGGGACACGCCCCTCCGGGCCCACCCAGGTCTCCGTAATGCATGCCAGGTCTGCAGCCTCCTCCTCTATGAGCTCACGGAGGAGGGATGACTTATTGGCTACGGACCTGGCATTCAGATATACCAGTCTGAGCCCAGAGACCACGTCTCCCAAGACCCCAGGGGAGCAGGAAGCGACCTGGGGGTCGGAGCGCGCCACTGCACGTAAACATCAGGGGCATGCTCCCGGCACATAATTTGGCCCCCTGTCCCTTCCCTCCCTGCCATAACCGATCGCCCTGTCGATGGACAACCCTGCCCTCTCCCCGTCAGATCCCGAGGCCCCACCCACCCACCCCGCCGAGACCAGAAACTGGCCTGGAAGAACTGTGTGGACCCGCAATTCGAGCGCCCACCCCCTTCCCTAACCCCTTAAAACAACGAATTAAAAAATTTAAAAGCTTCCCCTTTATCCCAAATTTAAAATTTAGCCCTCTGGTTGTGCCATGCCACCTCTCAGGATCCCAAGATATTAATTAAATATTTAATTAATTAATTAAATATTAATTATGTTATCCCAAATTAACATTCATTATTACATAATATCTCATAAAATTGACCAATAAGCTAAGTTGACCAACCAACTAATTAACTAATCTGTCTTTCCTAAGATCTTTGATATATTTAACAAACTTATAAGTGTAAATATTATCCAATATAATCTCAAATTAAAGTTCTAAATTGAATATATAAATATGTAAAATCTACCATTGTTTCTCAGTAATGTAAAATCCTAGAAGTAGCAATAATACCCTAAGCAATAATAAATACCTTCTCTTATCTTCCTAATTTAAATACAAATCTTATCTATTATATATCTTATACCGTTCCAAATATATATAAAGCTATATATCTATATATATTATAAAACAATATTATATTATAGTATTATGAAAAGTTCATCAATGCACATAGAGAAATTGTAAGTAAAGATAGGTTAACCTGGAAAAGTCAATTAATTGTTTAAAATAATAAGCAGAGTATGTTTGAATATTACCATATAGTTAATCGGTTATAACTGTAAATCTGATAAAGATTATAAGTATTAAATGATTATTGTTAACAATATTAATGTTACTTGAGAAATTACTAATGTATCAGGTAATGTATCAGGTAAATCCAGAAAAACACCTCTCAATTGTACCCATCAAATGTCTTTCCTTCTTTACGTAGGTAAAAGGTAACAAAATATAAAGTAATTAATCCAAATATCCAGAGTTAAAGAAAGGGGAGAATCTTAAGTTAATTATACAGCTCTCTGTCTCTAAAGCAAGATGCTTTCAGTTTCTCACGCTCGGGCAAAGGAAAAATGCTGTGTAACATCTATGGCTTCCTGTAATCTCAACACACTCAGCAGCATGTACTCCTCCTTTTGTCCTGGGTTCCAAACAGCAAGTTTTTCCAAAATTCTCCAGTCAAATGTTACCTCAGCCGACAGCCCTCATTTCACCTCCAAAGGGATTTAACTCACTTATTAATATCATCTATAAACACGGGTCTTTAATCTACTTCAGAGCCTCAAATCTTCTCCCAATCTTAGAAGTAGCCAGCCCGAGAGGGCAGGGCTGCCATTCTGGCAGTACTACGTGCGATCTGGAAGCTCCCGGATCGCCGTAGATATCTTCTCTGCTGGACGGTCCTTTTGGACCTAAACTGTCCTGAAGAGATGGTGAAGGGAAAGAGCACATCCTGTCGATCCCAGGGACATCGCAAAGTCCCTGGTTGATCCAGGAGAAGCTCTTTTTGCCAGTGGACAAGAGGCGGCCCTCAAGCTGCTGAAGCTGGGACAGCTCCAAAAAAAAGGCAAGATTGGAAGAAAGTGTGTTGGTTTGGTGAGAGGTTCTTTTAATTACTTATTTTTGAAGAGAACACCCTAAAAGTTTGAAAGTGGACTTAAAAAATAAAGAGGACAGTTTTTAAGCGGCGAGATTAAATTCTTTTTAAGATTGACGGGTTTTTTTCTTCCTTTTTTTTCACAGAATTACCTGACTTTAAAATGGACTGTTTTTTTCTTCTATATAAATAGCTTCTTGCTTTGATGGTCTTTTTTCTCTTTTTCATATCAATTCCTTTTTGGATTAAATGTTGTTTATGATTTTAAGAATTTTTTAGTAAAGAGAGCAATTTCATTGTGGTTTTCCTCTTTTTTTCTTTTCTTTTGCTCTTGAGGGGAGGAGTGAAAGTGAAAACACTGCCATTTAGAGGCTTGGATATACTGTATCCTTTTTTCTTTTACTTGTTTATGTATGTGTGCTATATTCAAGGACTTAGAGTTCTTCCCCGAAAGAGATAGTGGGGTGAGCATGACAGATTGTTTACACAGGTGCTCATCTGTGAACTACTGATAGTGGAACTCACAGTTGGAGTTGAAAGAAAGAAGATTGAAGTGACCTTGAAAATATATTGTATTGGAAATCTAACTTGATATATTAAAAAGCCTTGGATATTTGGTGGCAGTAGCTTTTTTTTTCTTTTGCTAGAACTTGTGGTTACTCTTTTTTTTCCCATTCCCCCCCACAATTGATTTTTCACTGTTTGGATTTAGATTTTTTATCCAGGAACTAGACCATATATACTTGCTTTCCTCTTTTTTCCTTTTTCACCCCTTTTTTTCTCTATTTTGACATATCATGGTCCAATCGGATTAGGGTATATAAATACCTGAAGATCTCTCTTCTTTTTTTATTTTGTGAAGTGGGAATTGTCTGTCTTCATTTTTTGTGGTTTTTCTTTTTTTTCCTATCTCTTTCCTATGTTTGCACATAAGTGGAACTAATTGGATTAAGGTATACAAGAACCTGAAGACTTTTTTATTTTTTATTTTAAATTTCTATTTTTCTCCTCCTTTTGTCTACTTATTTTTATTATTGTTGGATGGGCCTTTGTTTTTGGGGCCTTTTTGTTAGAAAACAACTATAAAATGAGTAGAAAAGCAATAGCTCCAGTCTCTCAATTAACAACTCCCTCTTCTTCACCATCTGGGGGACAACAATCAATACAGGCGATGTTGCAACAGGAGAAGGAAAAAGAGAAGGAAGATACACTACAGAAGATTTTACTAGGAATTCAAATTCTACAGACAAAAACAGAAAATATTGAAAAGAGCAATGAGAATATTTACCAGAAAATTGAAGAGACAAATGAAAAGGTGGAGAAGATTCAGCAGAAAATTGAAAAGACAGATGAAAAAGTTGAAAATATTCAACAGAAAATTGAAAAGACAGATGAGAAAATGGAAAATATCCAAGAAATGATGACAAAATATGATGAAAGAATTAAGAAAATTGAAGAACAAGAAGAACAAAGAGATAAGGAAATTGGAAATATTAATACCAGATTGAGTGAAGTTGAAAAAGACAGGACTGAATCATTGAGAAGAGAGATAGACAGGTCAGAATTTTACCTGAGATTTCAAAATGTGGAGGAAGAAAAGGGTGAAAATCTTGTTGGAAAAATGGCAGAAATACTGGCAGAAGCATTAGAGATAACGGAAGAGAAAATGATGGATGGAATGGATGAAATGTCTTGTGTTTACACAAGATATGCAATGAGGAACAAGTTACCAAGAGAAGTCCATATTAGATTTACTAAGAAAATTATTAAAACACAAATTTTGCAAATGGCAAGAGAGAAGATATTAAAGTATAAAGATAAAGAAATTGTGATGTTGAAACAGATACCAAGAAGAGTAAGAGAGACGAGGAGAGAATATCTTTTCTTAACTAAAGAATTGCTTAAAAGAGGAGTAAATTATAGATGGCTGATACTAGAAGGTCTCCTGTTTACTTGGTGGGAACAAAGACACAGAATTGACATGGCTGAAAAGGCAGAATTATTCTACTATGAATATATCAGAGGAAAGGAGGAAGATACAAGAAAAGAAGAGTCCTTGATTGAATTTCAAAAGGAGTGTACAGCAGTAATCAAGAAAGAAAAAGAAGAAGGTGCAGTAGGTGGGGTGCCCAGAGAACAAAGAGAAGTAAGATCTACCAGAGCAATAAATCCCTCTTATAAAGTCTAAAATGGAGGAAAGAAAATTGATTACGATGAGCATAAATGGACTTAATTCAATTATCAAAAGAAGAAAAGTATTCCACAAATTAGAGAAATTAAAATTGGATGTAATTTGTTTACAAGAAGTACATATTAAAAAACAGCATAAATATATATTGAAACAAAAAAGTTAGGAAAATTGTTTACTTCATTGTCACAATGCAAAAAAAGAGGTGTGGTTTTAGATATTAGAGAAACAATTTCAGCTGAACTAATCCATACAGATGATGATGGAAGAATCTTAATGGTGGAAATAATGGTCAATAATATTAAAACACTTTTAATAACAATATATGCTCCAAATGATAATCAAGAGGAATTTTACAACAAACTCTATAAAAAAATAATTGAATTGGATTATGTTAATTTATGTATGATGGGAGATTTTAATGGAATAATTAATGAACAGCTGGATTATAAAACACAAAAAGCTACAAAGAAAGCTAGAAAGAAACTACCAAAATCTTTCTTTCAAATGAGAGAAGAAATAAATGTAAAAGATGCATGGAGAGAGAGAAATACAGGAAATAAGCAATATACATTTTATTCAAACAGGCATGAATCATGGTCAAGAATAGATATGATATGGACATCAGCTGACTTATTTTCTAATATACAAAAAATTGAAATAGAAGCAAGTACTTGGGCGGACCATAATCCAAAGACTGTTATTTCAAAAGGACAAAAGATGAGATCCAGATGGACCTTAAACAACATGATATTGAAGGAAGAAGATTTTAAACAGAAAATTGAGAGAGAATTGGTATTCTTTTTTAAAGAAAATAAAAAAGAGGATACATCGTTACAGAATCTCTGGGACACGATGAAGGCCTACACAAGAGGTCTGATAATTCACTATACAAGGAAAAGAAATATTAAACAGAAAAAGACTTAAAATATTAGAAGATGATTATAAAAAGTTAGAAAAAGAATTACAGAAATTTCCACAAAAAAGACATTAAAATTAAAATGGATATAACTAAAACATTAACTGTTTTAATGTTTTAATTATATTTTGGGTTTCTATGAGATTTGATCTTCTTTTGATTGTATATTTATATTGTTTTACTGTACACTGCCCCGAGTCCTTGGGGAGGTGGGGCGGCTTAGAAATCCAATAAATAAATAAACAAACAAACAAACAAACAAACATAAAATGGGATTAATGGAAAAAGAAGAGTTAGCCCAAAAGATTAAAAATGCTAAACAGAATTACTTTGAAGATGCAAATAAACCAGGAAGATGGTTAGCCTATAAACTTAGAAAGGAAAGAGAATCAAGGAGAATTAGCCATGAAGAAGGACATGTTTGCTATGGAAGTGAAGAAAAGAAAAGAATTATGCAAGACTACTATGGAAAATTGGATTATCAAGAAAGCATTCAAGAAGAAAAAATTAAACAATATTTACAAAAGGCAAAGCTACCACAGATACCTAAAGATATTGAAATAATGTTAGAAGGGAATATAACAATGATGGAGTTAACAGAAGCCTTAAAGAAACAAAATATAGGGAAAGCACCAGGCCCAGATGGTTTGCCAGTGGAATTTTATAAGACTTTTCAGGAGGTGTTGAACCTCCAACTATTAGAAGTTATGAATGAAGTTATGCAAGAGAAGAGAATACCCAAGACTTGGTCAGAAGCTTATATTACACTTATACTGAAGGAAGATACAGACTTACAGCAAGTTAAAAATTATAGACCTATTTACCTATTAAACTCAGACTATACAATTTTTGCTTCAATTTTGACAAAAGACTGAAAAGATATTTAAATAAGTTTATACATGTTGATCAAAATGGATTTCTGCCAAAAAGACAAATTAAACATAATATGAGAATAATTCTGGACACCTCGGAGTACTATGAGGCACATCCTGAAAAGCAGATGGCTCTGATGTTTTTGGATGCTCAAAAAACCTTTGATAATGTGAGTTGGCATTTTATGTTACTACAATTGGCACAAATGGGCTTTGGTTAAAATTTTATATGTGCCATTGAGACTATATATTGTGAACAAACTGCAAGGGTTTTGATAAATGGAGAATTGACAGAATCTATAGATATAAGGAAAAGGGACTAGGCAAGGTTGCCCACTGTCACCTCTGCTGTTTGTGTTAACACTAGAAGTGTTAAACAGGTGTATTAGAGAAGATAAACAAATAAAAGGAATGAAAATTAAAAAAGAAGAGTATAAGTTACAAGCTTTTGCAGACGACCTGGTATTTATACTAGAGGATCCATTGGAATCAGCACTTAAATTAATAGAAAGAATAGAAGAGTATGGAAAAGTAGCAGGTTTGAAAATTAATAAAAATAAAACAAAGATATTAACGAAGAATATGCTAGTGAGACGGAAGAAAGAGTTGGAAGAAGCTTTAGAAATACAGGTCACAAGCAAGGTTAATTATTTAGGGATATATATTACAGCAAGATGTAGTACACTGAAGGAGGATAATTATATTAAACTCAAACAGCAGATAGCGACAGACTTGGAAAAATGGAAAAATTTACAACTATCATTGATTGGGAGAATATCAACAATTAAGATGAATGTATTGCCCAGAATTTTATATTTATTCCAGACAATTCCAATCAGACTAGGGAAAGAGTTTTTTGATGACTTAAACAAAATGATGTTGAAATATATATGGCAAGGCAAAAAGGCAAGAATAAAACTTAAGTTGTTGCAGGATGCAAGAATAAGAGGAGGGTTTGCATTGCCCAATTGGGAATTATACTATCAGGTGGCAAATTTGATGTGGGTAAAAGATTGGATAACACTAAGGAATACTAGATTATTGACCTTAGAAGGACATGATTTGCTATTGGGATGGCATGCATTCCTTTGGTATAAGGGAACTAAAACACAAGGGTATTTTAGAAGACATTATATCCAAGAAGCTTTGTTCTTAAACTGGGAGAAGATTAAAAAACAACACTATTAGAAAATTCCATCATGGATATCTACTATTGAAGCTTTTTCATATCCAGTAATATATAAAAAGGAACAAAGTTAGACATGGTGAGATATTGAATGAAAAGGGTGAACTTAAATCTATGCAAGCGTTGGAAGAACAAGGTATAAAAGTGAATTGGTTTTCATATTTGCAAGTACAATCTAGATTTGATAAAGACATTAAAATAGAAGGTATTTATAACAAGTTGACTGGGCTAGATAAAATATTGATGGGTACTGATGAAAAGGTGATTAAAAAACTTTATGGATATCTTTTAGAATTCAAAATGGAAGAGGAACAAGTTAAAGAAACAATGATTGCATGGGGAAAATTTTTTGGATATGGGATTGATTTAGAGAAATGGGAAAAATTATGGTTTCAGAATTATAAAATGACAATGTCAACTGCTTATAAAGAAAATTTGTATAAGATGTTTTACACGTGGCACTTACCCCCGAGAATTGCAAGAATGTTCAAGAATAAATCGGATAAATGTTGGAAATGTCATCAGATACCTGGATCATATTACCATATGTGGTGGACATGTTCGAATGCAAAGAGATATTGAACTAAAATCCACATGTGGTTGGAAAAAATGATACAACAACATATAGACTTGAAACCGGAAATATTTTTATTGGGAATTATACCAGAAACTTACAATAAAGAGTTGAAATACCTGATTGTAAATGTTTTAACAGCAGCTAGAATTGTATTTGCTAAGAATTGGAAAAATGATAAAATACCTATGCAGGAGGAAGTGATTAAGAAAATTATGGATTGTGCTGAAATGAGTAAATTGACATTTGAAATTAGAGAACAAGATAAACAATTTTACAAGATATGGGATTTGTTTTATCAATGGTTGGGTAAAAAGATTTGATAATGTAATAGATTATATAATTTTGTAATAGAAATATAAAAGATTGATATAAAATACAATGAAGACATATATAACCATTGGATTAAAGTATAACATAAATTTTACATTAAAAATATATTTTGTATACATGATGAAATAACTAGTTTAGTTGTATATAAATAATAATTGATAAATATATAAGAATGTCTTATTGATAATATGAGATTTTTTTTGATAAATTGTGAGTGATGACTATGAAAGGATAACACAAAGGATTTGTAACCAACTGACACACTGCATGTACATATGGAAGATGGTTTTTATGTTTTGTATGTCTTGTTTGTATGTTTGTCTTAAAATAAAAAAAAACTTTTTAAAAAAAGAAGTAGCCAGTCCAATCTTTCTAAGCAAAAATAGTCCAAGAACACCCCAAACCTCCATGTGACAAACTTTTTTCCCCTCCACTTGGCAACAATATAGCGAGCCTCTCCGATCCCAGCCTCCTTCTCCTCTAAATCGGTACTATTAGTCCTCATTCCTCCTCTCGAGCCCTTTCACTTTCGCGTTCTCTCTTTTTCACCACTTCTTTCCAGGCACCGATCAGCTTGTTGCTTTCCCACAGATCTCTTCACCATTCAGTGCTCAAACACTCTAACAAATTCTCGGCAATTCTCTGTACAAACCTCTTTGCTAGCCACCACAGGCTGTCACTCACTCACTTCCATTCGTGGATGACAGTTTGGACTGTGGGATCACCATTACAAGCTGGTGATCTCTTGCTGATTAGCCTCTGCAGAGTTTCTCTTCGCTGCGATGGGGGGTTGCCCTCCCCTCTCACTGCAGCCTGAGTCTCCCGACACTGGCACAATTCTCTATGGGGACCGTGCACCCCCACAGGTCGCACCAAAGAAGAACCACAGATGGGCTTCTGCACCTTTGCTTGTCCTCACAGTGTTACCAGAACTAGATCAGGTGATGGCGGAAATTTTGGCAGAGGTACAGGAAAGAGATAAAAAGGAGATTTTGAAAGAGCTGGACGAAGTTTATAGAGTAAGCACTAACTGTGCAAGGAGACATAAATGTCCAAGAGAAGTTCACGTACGCTTTGCAAGAAGGAAGGTTCGGGACATTATATATAAAATAACGAGAGACGAAACAATTAAGTATAAAGATAAAGAAATATCAGTTCTTAAACAAATTCCAAGAAGGGTTAGGGAAGCAAGGCGAGACTATAAATACCTGGCAGCTCAATTAAATCGAAAAGGTATCATATTTAAATGGCTTGTCCCAGAAGGGATGCTAATTACTTGGGGGGGAAAGGAAAATCAAAGTAGATTCCATGGAAAAAGCCAAAGATTTTTATGAAAGACTGACAGGTTCTGAAGAGCAGACCAGCAAAGAGGAATCAGAGCCGGATTCCCAAGAAGACCAAAACCATTTAAAGAAAGGACAGAAGACCCCAGGAAACTTAGAAAACAACCAACTACAACTAAAAGAAAAAGAAGAAAGTAAGGCACATTACCAACCACAAGTAGAATTCAGAGTAACGACAAGACAAAGAGCGAAGAATAACTAGACTTAAACACTCAAGAAGAAGAAGTTCAATTAAAAACAAAGAAGAAAGAAAAACCATGCACTAACTACAAGAAAGAAAATAATTTTAAATTAATAAAAGTAATGCAAAAAGAAACAAGAATGATTAGGAAATAAAAGAAACAGATACAACCATAAATATGGAAAAAGAGGTGAAACTCTTATCCATGAATATAAATGGCTTAAACTCAAAAAGAAAAAGAAAAAGGATTCTGGCAAAGTTGATAAAACAAAATGTAGACATTATTTGCTTACAGGAAACACATATTTTATAAACAGAGGAAAAACGGACAGTGTTTACAGCTTCAACAGACAATGAAAAAAAGAATGGAATAACAGTTTACATTAAAGAAGAGATAAAAGCAACATTGGTATTTGTAGACCCTAAAGGAAGAATTCTGACAATAGAAATACAGATAAACTTCAAAATAATTTTATTGGTGGTCATTTACGCCCCTAATACCAATCAAAAAGAATTCTATAAAGCTTTGTATGCCAAAATTATTGAATTGGAAAGGAAAAATATTTGTATTATAGGGGATTTTAATGCTGTAGCAAATATCAAAAAGATTATAAAGCGGGGAACAAGAAGGGAAAGGAAAAAAAGAAAAGAGAATTGCCAAAAATTTGTGTAGAAATGATCAACGAATTAAATTTGATAGACATATGGAGAAAATTAAACCCAGATAAGAGACAATTCACTTTCTACTCAAACCCCCACCAGTCATGGTCGCGTATTGATATGGCATGGATGAGTGGAGATTTAGTAGAAGAAGTATCAGAAGTAGAAATTATACCAAACTCTTGGGCAGACCACAACCCCCTTAGAGTCATTTGGAAAGGCAAGGAAAAAAAACAAGGAGAAGGTGGACTTTGGATTCCCAACTATTAAAAGATGAGGAATTTATAAAGAAAATTAAGGAAGAATTAACTCTTTACTTTAAAGAAAATAACAACTTAGATACAACTATCCAAAATTTATGGGATGCTATGAAAGCTGTTATACGGGGAATTATAATATCTTACACTGCTCGAAAAAAATAAAGAAAAACACACCAAACAAAACAATTTATATCAATCAAGAAACTAGAATCTCAATTACGGTATGCCCCACAAAATGTTAAAATACAAGAACAATTAATTCTCTATAAACTTAATCTGGTGGAACAGGAAGAACTGATTAGAAACTTGAAGGTAACTAAGCAAATATACTTTGAACAAGCAAATAAGCCAGGCAGATCAAAAAAGAGAAAGAGAAAAGAACTATCCATTACAAGATGATAGTGGAAATTATCAACATAGAATAGAGAAGAAGAAAGAGATTGCACATAAATACTTTGAGAATCTCTATAAGAAAGAGAGAGTGGATGAAGATCAGATAAGGGAATACTTAAGAGGAAAAATAATTCTAGAAATTAGTGATGAGACGAAAGAGTTTTTGATGAATGATATATCTTTGAGAGAATTAAAACAGGCAATCAGAACCCAGAAAAGTAATAAAACCCCAGGCCCAAATGGTTTCCCAGCAGAATTCTATAGAACAATTAAAGAACAAGTGGGACCAGTAATGGTGGATTTATACAATGAGATATTATTATTTGCTAAAATGCCAGACACATGGAGAGAATCATTAATTTCGCTAATCCTGAAGGGGGATTCAGATGCCAGAATGATACAAAATTATAGACCAATTTCATTGCTGAATGTTGATTATAAAATATTCACGATTATTGCCACTAGATTAAAGAAAATTCTGAATGATCACATACATTCAGATCAAAATGGATTTCTCACCAATAGACAAATCAGGAACAATTTAAGAATAATAATGGATAGCCTGGAATACTATGAAGCTCACCCGGAGAAACAAGTAGCCCTTGTCTTCTTGGATGCTCAAAAGGCCTTCGACAATCTCAATTGGCAATTTATGATTCAGCAAATTTGCGACATCAATTTTGGCACTAAATTTGAGAATATTATCACAGCAATTTATTCAATACAGAAAGCAAATATTATAATAAATGGAGAGAACACTCAAACTTTAAATATAGAAAAGGGAGTACGACAAGGTTGTCCACTATCCCCTCTGCTCTTCATATTATCATTAGAAGTATTATTAGAAAGTGTGGGGCAAAACCCTGAAATAAAAGGACTGGAAACCAGAAATGAAGAGTATAAACTGCAAGCATTTGCAGATGATATGGCTTTTATTATGGAAGATCCAATAGAAAAAGGACCAATATTAATTAAGGAATTAGAAAGATATGGAGCAGTGGCAGGATTGAAAATTAATAGACAGAAAACCAACATTTTAGTAAAAATTTAACAGAACCTCAAGCAACAGAATTAGAAAAGGTGCTTGGACTCCAAATTACAAAGAAAATTAAATATTTGGGAATATGGCTGACAGCGCATTGTAAGGCGATAAAAGAGAATAATTATGATAACCTATTACGACAAACAAAAAAGACTTAGAATTATGGATGAAAATGCAGTTGTCACTACTAGGTAGAATAGCAGCCATAAAAATGTCCATATTACCAAAATTTCTTTATTTATTTCAAACTATTCCAGTTAAATTAGAAAAACTTTTTGTTAATCTTAATAAAATGGCAGCAAAATTTATTTGGCAGGGTAAAAAACCCAGAATAAAATGAAATTATTACAGGATATGAAGAGCAGAGGAGGATTTGGATTGCCAAAACGGGAACTATATTATAGTGCATCAACATTAGTCTGGCTAAAAGATTGGATTAATGTAAAGAATAAAAGAATATTAGCTATAGAAGGCCATGACCTTCAGAGAGGATGGCATGCCTTCCTTTGGGATACAGGATCCACTAAACAAAAATATTTTCACAGACATCTGATTAGAGATTTGTTGATATATAATTGGATTAAGGTTAAAAAGAAACACTATATGAAAATCCCAATTTGGCTATCTACAACGGAAGCGATGATCCACCCAAATAATTTAGATCTGAATAAAATGTTAAAATATAAAGACTTATTGGATACAAATGGAAATTTAAAAACAATACAGAGGTCCAAGAACAAGGGCTACGAGTAGACTGGTGGGCTTATCTCCAAATACAAAGTTGATATAAAAAGATGTAAAGGAATATGGAATATATTAAAAATCTCAACAATTGGACAAAATTTTAGAAGCCCCAGACAAAAAATTATTACCAAAATCTACAAATATCTCCTAAAATGGATTTAGAGGAGGAGGTAGTGAAAGGTTGCATGATTGCATGGGGCCAAAATATTGGTTACAACATAAAGCTATCTGATTGGGAGACTATATGGAATAGGAACCACAAACTAACAAAATCAGTAACATACAAAGAAAATGCATATAAAATGTTCTATAGGTGGCATTTACCCCCTTCGAGATTAGCGAAAATGTATTCTAAAATGAGTCCCATGTGTTGGAAATGCAAAAAAAAGGAGGGAACATATTATCATATGTGGTGGTCCTGCCCAGAGGTTCAAGAATATTGGCTCAAAATTCATAATTGGCTCCAGGAAATTACTAAAGAACAATTAGACTAGAACCAGAACTCTTCCTATTGGGAATTTTCAAAAAAAAATATGTAAAAAGCACAAAATATTTATTAATACATATATTGACTGCTGCTAGGATTGCTTTTGCCCAATGTTGGAAACAGCCATACACCTGTAGAGGAAATGGTCATACAAAAAATTATGAACTGTGCCGAAATGGACAAACTATCATTGAGTTTAAAAGATAAGGAACATTCAATATTTTACAAAGTATGGGAACAATGGTATAGCTGGATAGATCGGAGACAGAGTAAAGATAGGTAATTATTAAATATATTTATTATTAAATATAGAATATAGATAGAATAAAAATATATTTATGCACAAGTTAATATCTGTTTTTATTGCACATATGATTGCTATATAATTATCACCACAAATACCTGTTACACTTTTATGTTTTTTTTTTTTTCGTTCTTACGTTTTATATTTTTCTGTTTTTTGTGTTCTATGTTTTTTTAATGTAATAAAATTCAATAAAGTTTATTTTTAAAAAAAGTATCTATTGATGATGGGGCTGCTAGACTCCCATGGAGAGCTGTTATGGAACTTATTCAATTCTTACCCAGAATATTTTACACTGTTTTTTTTTTTAAAAACCTCAACAATAATATCCTCATTAATCCAATCTGATACTCTAATACTCTCTAGGTTTATGCTCCCTGAAAGAAGAAATGCCTCCTACAGGGTGTAAGAGAAGGAAGCCTTGCAAGACTACATCTGGTGCAACAGAAGATTAATGGCAGTGTGGGTGGTTGATAGAAGTGTATATAAAGCCGGCTGCAACATTTAACAGAATGAAGAGGTAGAATCACTTCCACTTTCCACAGGGTAAAAAAATCACCCCAGGAATTAGTGGAGCAGAACTTCTCAGTGCTTCCAGCCAGGATGCCTCCTCAGTCAGGAGCCAGTGTAGCAAAGCCAGAGACTGAGCCAAGGGTCCCACGGCTCTTCACCTGGGAGGAAGTGAGTCTCCGCACAGGCCAAGGAGACTTCAAGGAAGAGAGATGGCTGGTCATTGATCGAAAGGTTTATGATGTTAGTCAGTTCTATTTGCAGCACCCAGGTGGGTTTCGTCTCATCAGACACTATTCTGGACAAGATGCCACGGTGAGTCCTTGCTGAGAGGAAAGAGGGCCTTGGAATGATCTGAAGGCTGCCACAAAACACTTGCTTTGTGTGCACACACTCCAGGTTGAGACTGTATCTTTCTCCAAGGGTCTCAAATAGCAGAATGAGGGAAAGAATCTCTCTTGTCTGAAGCCGTAGGGAATTCTGAAATTACAGAACAGTCATTCTGGGTTGGACAGTCCAATGCTTTAACACAATGTAAAGAAATTCCAGGTGGTGGTTGTAGTGCTTGGCAATTTTGTAGTATTGAGTAACAAAATCTGACCAAAATTTAAAAGTGTCATTGGAAAAAGGACAGGGCAGGAGCCAGGTAGCTGATTCCCAGATATACAAGTTGATGTGATTTGCAGGCTTTGTTTTTTCCAGTTTTTGGTCAATGTTTGCCTGTAGTTAAGTTGCATAACTTTATTGACTTCTAGACAATGTGAACAAAATACAGCTTAGGTTTGAGGACCTGATCAGAAGGTGTTTGTGAAAAGAATGAACACAGCTTATATTTTGCCTAAGCAAAATTCAGTCTGGCAGACTTTCTCAGTGAGAATATATGAGTAATATTGGTAGCATAGAAGTGTGACCTCTACCAAATATTGCAGGATTTTAGCTTTTTTAAAGTAAATACAGTGAGTACTGAATTCTAGATAAGTTTAGAATCTGTAGACTCTATTGTATATTTCATAATACAATAGTTTATAGACCCAGAATTTGATTAACATTTTGATTAAATGTTTAAATGCACACACACACATGTACACACACACACACACACACACACAATGTCATTGCTTCAATGTGTGAAGAAAAATATAAATATAAACTAAATAAAAAAATTATCAGAACAGGGATGGACTTTTTCTATTTACCTGTTGTAACTTGCATATACAAGGATCAGCAGCTGAGGCTCAGAAAAAATCTTCTGTGTGCTTGCATATCAATCAGGACTTTCAATCTTGGAAGCATCTGCAGCAGGTGAAAAAGGATCACACTTTCTACAGACATACTGTAACTTTTAGACATATCTGATAAATACCTGATATATTCTGCCCTCAGATTCACCTCTTAATGAAGGCTCTGTTTAAATTACACCATCTATTATGGGACATTCAGGTGTTGATAGCATACTTGAGACCAGGTCTAGCACTGATATTATCAAAATGTCTACATTGCCATTAAATCATGATGCTTTTGGCTATATGAAAAGAATTATATTGAATGGAAGAATCCATAATAACTGTACGAATATGAATATCTTATTCAAGGATGAATCTGGGAATTTATGGGCAGAGGAGGTGGCAATGGGAAGGAAAGAGAATGGGAAAGCAAAAGGAAAAACTGGGAAATTAGCAGATGAGGGTTCCTTGATGCAGGTTACATAAACATGATCGGTTAAAACCCCACTATCTTTGTTAAGGCCTTCTGAGGTAGCCTGATACTTTTTGCCAGTGGTGGGATTCAAAAATGTTTACTACCGGTTCTATGGGCGTGGCTTATTTGGTGGGTGTGGCTTAGGGTCATGTGACTGGGTGGGCGTGGCTTGGTGGCCATATGACTGGGGTGGTCATGTGACTGGGTGATTATGTGATTGGGTATGTGGCTCGGTGGTCATGTGACTGGGCGGGTGTTGCCAACTCAATGTCACTAACATCAAGGGTACCTCACCTGGCCCCTCCCCTCCCAGCCATTCCTTGTCACATGCAGCCTCAACGTATCTATAGTTCTGTAAAAATGTTGTTCACCTTTTTTTGACTTTATTATCTATCTATAGATGTACTTTCATGGACCATAGAAAGGAGGAAATGGCTCACATGCTTTGTCCAAGAGGATGATAGGCAAAAGGCTTTTAGGGGGCTGCCAGAAAAAGGAGGGGGCAATGTATTTTCCAAAGCACCAGAAGGATGGAAACTGAACAGAGAGAAGCAACCTAAAAGTAAGGAGAAACTTCCTGACAGTGAGAACAATTAACCAGTGAATTGCTTGCCACCAGAAGTTCTGGGTGCTCCAACACTGGAAGTTTTTAACAAAAGACTGGACAGCCATTTCTCTGAAATGGTATAGAGTTCCCCCCCAAGGTCCCTTCTAAGTGTTATTCTGTTATTCTGACACCTTTCCCAGGACCTCTATTCAGATTTTAGCATTCTCAGAGTTTTCCTGCCTGAGCAGGGGGTTGGACTAGAAGACCTCCATAGTCCCTTTCAACTCTGTTAAATGCACCTGTATTTATGCTCTGGACTACTGACATGTAAACCCTGAAAAATACCTGAGCAAAAGAAAGGCAGTTAAATCTCTAGGTGTAGGGACAGTACAAAATATTACTATAGGATAAATAGTGGAACAATTAAAAATAATAGCACAGAGTATTCTCTCTCCCTCTCTTCCTTCTTTTTTCTTTCTCCCCTTCCTCTTTCTTTTTTTCTCTTTTTCTCTCCCTTACTCTTTCTTTCTTGCTCTTTCCTTCTTGCCCTTCCTCCCTTTCTGCCTTCCTTCCTTCCCTTCCTTGTCTCTCTCTCTCTCACACACACACACACACCTTTTCTGGGAAGAACTTATGAACAGCGGCTGGGACAATGAAGAAAGCAGCAGCCCTGAACATCCATCCACCCTCCCTTTCAAAGCACATGGGCGGTGGGGGTGGGTGGTGGGGTGGACGGGCGCACCTCAAAAGGGAGGGAGAAAGCAAATGGCTTTCCATTCACTTTCTCTGCTCTGCTGGGGCTGGGATGGCAGTGGGCATGCCCTGAAAAGGAGGCCAGAAACTCCTGGGGCTGCTTCCCATAGCTGCGCTGCCACTGCTGCTGCTGCCCCCCGGCCTCTGGACTGGCCTGAAAACAGCACCCCACCTTGGCCTCCTCCCACCCAGAAAGGTCCCAAGAGATAGGGGGTAGGGACGGAAAGGCTCCATGCTGTGGGCAAGGGCCTAGCGCGACTCACAGGCTTACCTGTGAGCAGGGCAGGCAGATCAGGGCTGCTCAGTTGGGGCGCAGGCACAACGTGGGGAAGTCAGGTTAGGCAAGCCATGAGGGCCCAGCGTGCCCCATAGGAAGGGAGGAGTGACTGGGCAGGGTGAGCAGCAGGCAGGCAAGCTGCGCGAGTGAGCGAGCAACAGGTGGGTGGGGCAACTGAGCAACCAGCGACCAGGGAACCGGTTTGGGGTTGTGATTCCGCGACCCACGCCCAATCACCGCAACAGGCTCTCCAGAACCAGTGCAAACCATTTGAATGCCACCTCTGCTTTTTGCTATATGTAAGTTCAGCTATCTCATATTTTGTTCTGCTGGTGAATTTTGGGGGAAGGGGTGTACTTCAATATAAACTGTACATTTCACGATATATTTTAGATGGAAACTGGAAGCATGTTGGTCAGTGGTGGGATTCAAAATTGTTTACTACAGGCTTTGTGGCCGCGGCTTTGTGGGCAAGTTGTGGCTTTGTGGGCGTGGCTTTGTGGGCATAGCATGGGAAGGATACTGTAAAATCTCCATTCCCTCCCCACCCCACTAACCTGCTTTCCAGCTCCATTCTCTGCAGGGCAACAAAGAAGACTCAGCTGATCAGCTGGGACTTGGGAGGCAGAGAATAAATGGGGTGGGGCCAGTCAGAGGCAGTATTTGCTGGTTTTCTGAACTACTCAAAGTTCTGGAGAAACTACTGGTTCTCCAGAACTGGTGAGAACCTGCTGAATACCCTCTCTGATGTTGATATGCATTGTGGGAATTCAATAACCAGTCATTTCAGTGTCCAAAGATGTCTGACTGCCTGGGCAATGTTCATTTTACAAGCAAGGAAGAGTAGCATAGATACAGTATTTGGATTGGAGAATAGATCCCACATGGGTGAAACCCCTCAACCACATTGGTATAACCCTCAACCAATCCTTAAGGTTAGTGGTGATGTTAGTAAATGAGATCACCTATAGACCTGGAAAATCAGGGACTTTCCAACTGAACAGATAGAGGATGAGATCATGAAGTAGCAAAAGAGGCCCCTCCACTAGGCTGCAGTGTGCTGCTAGCATCTAGTGTCATCCAGAGAATCTCAGTGGCTACCACATTTCACTCTTTTTATTTTAATTAATTAAAGACGAATCATAAAAGGAGTTAGGAGAGGATTCATAATAATCATTAGAAGAGCATGCTTGCAATTGTTTATACAGGGCATATACTTGACCCTTAGGCAAGGTAGGAGAGGGTTTGGGACGAAAAGCTGTGATACATATATTGCAAAGAGAAGGAAGACATTGAATAAGACAGCATCCACTAATTAAAATAGCAATAATAATAACTGCATAGCGTAAAATATTTCCCATTAAACCTGTGGGTAGCCAAGCCCAAAAACCTTCCCACCAAGATCCTAATTTATCAATTTTCAAATCCAAGGCCAAATTGTTGAAAATATTAAGCTGGTGCTGGATGGTTCATGACCCATCAAACAAATTAAAACAATATAGATTTTGTAGAATAGCCTTCTTCAACGCTTGCATCTCGTGGTGGATTGTTGAGATAGCTGAAGAAGTAACATTAATTGTTTTTGCTAAATTACATAATTGTTTTTGCTAAATTACATGCAACAGAGTTAATGTTAAGGTGAGCAAGCAGCAATTGCTGGCACGCCCACTATAGACAAAGCTAGCACTACGTATTCTACTTTATTAAGTAAGGTTGCTTCAGAGTCACAGGTGTTATCTAGTGTGACCCCTCATCGAGAACGATTCGAGTGATGAAGTTGCTGTTTAGAAAGTAAAACAGAATCAGCTGGCGAGGCAGCATTGCGCTTCACTAATATTAGCAGAAATATAATTAAAAGTTTCTTGACCACATGTAAAAACTATCCTTGTGGTAGCCAAACATGGGAAAAGTAAAAGAAGTCTCTTTCAAAGCTGTGCTGTTCAGAGTAGGTGAGCTAATACAATGACAGTGAGGTTTTTTACTTGAAGATGTACAATTAACTACTTTTGCATAGGTTATATTTACAGGGAGTGCTACCATTGGGGTGTATAAAGCAATTGCATCAAGGTGTGGATAATAAGCAGCAAATCCCCAATTAGATATAGTCTTATAGTTAAAGTTCCCATGTAATAAAAATCCGCTTAAGCCAGTGAAGTTTTGAATTACTGCAGGAGTGCAGACAGGTACTAAACATGTAGAAAGCAAATGTTCCATATCATAGGTTTCAAATAAGCAAAAGACATCATTCTGTGTGATGTTAGCCAATTGCACCCATAAGTTTTACTTAATTTGTTCAAATGAGTGTTTGGGTGGAGTAACAGCCATTGTTGCCAAATAACAGCTGTAAACAATCAAGCATAAACAAATGAGCCTGGACTGGACACTGTGCCATCTGTAAAGTAAAATTCCTGGGACGGGACCAGATCTGGGTACTGGTGTGGTGCCATGACATCCTTGGCTGGGTGGACACAACGAGCCTGGGTGGACACAATGAGCTGCAATCCACAAAGGTCCTGTAGAAGCAAACACAACAACACAGCCCTGCCTCCTTGCCCCCGAGTAGTTAACTAAAACATTCAATTAATTTAAGGTAAATAGAAACATTCAATTACATTCAATTGATTTAAGGGAAATAATACTTTAAAAAAAACTTTTTAGAGACCAGTTCCCTCCTTTTTTATTTATTTGGGGAGACAGGCCTTAAATGACCAATGAGCATGTTCCATGATGGCTATATTCCAGGTTGTACAAAATTGCAAAAAAGCCAAATATCAAGTTGTTAAAAAAGAGGACTTGCCCAGTAGGTAACATCCATTTGCCAAAGTTGATGATAAAACAATCTGCTTGACTTGAGTAACTGGAATATGGCAAGCTTGTGCCAGGCCTCTAGCATTTTGATGGAAAAAAGAGTGACTGAAAAAAATCAGCAAAGCCTAAGCCGTCAGAAAGGGGCCCAGAAAGGGTCAAGTGACTACCTATGTAAGAAATATCTTCGGTCTTGTAGTAGTTGTTGCAAAATTAAAAATAAGACCATAAGATTAGGGACAATCCTGGGTGTAATATAAGCACCTGGAAGATTAAAAATAATTTGACACACATAATGAGGGTCAGAGATTAAATCAAAAGGCTGTTGAGAAAAAGTTTTGAAAGTTAAAATAGCAGAACACTTTCCAGGTATTATCATGAGGATCCTTGTAAAGGAAGAAGTCATTAAGCAAGCAAGCCAAAGTTCTTTAGGTAGACAATCAGCTTACATAGTCAGGCAAAGGACATTGAAGAGATAAGTTATTCTGAAAATAAAATTGAAAATCAGACTTTACACAACTCCACAATTTACACCTTACTGTACTTATCAAAAATTAAAAGAAAAGGTTATTTGCAAAGCCCATTGTAGACCTTTCATGATTTTACCTGTTGTGCTGACAATAGCCATGTATTCTTCACATTCTTGTTGTAAACCCTCCAGATGGAGTCAAATTTTAGTGTCAATTCTCTGCTTTAATCAAAATATGGATTAAGAGCATGTACAAAGTGCAGCTAGTTTTAAATTTTGATTCCCTTTGCTGAAACTGGGAACAGAGTCATCTTCAAAGATCTGGGCAAATTGCCCACCTAGGAACCGAGCCACCTTTATAGATAACATTCCAGGCAATTTGCCAATCTCAGCCTGTCTATCTGAGGCTCCTTTGTGTGAAAATCGCTAAAAATCAGGAGATGAAGCTATGTAACCTATAAAAAAGTTATTTTCTAACCTCACCTTTTTCAAGGCAAAAACTCAAAGCAGAGAAAAAAAATTGTTAAAGTGATCAAAGCCTCACTCTCCCCCTCTCCTCCTGCATCCACCTTTACAACAACCAGCAAGGACAAGAAGGGGGGGATGTTTAAAATGAATCTCATCCATTTTTTCCACTCAACATTCTTTTCACCAATAAATCACACACAAATAATTTTCATCATCAGTAAAGCACACACAAATACACACACAAATAAACCTATCTTTCTCAGGTCCGGACCTTTCTCACACTCTTTCTTACTCTCCTTTCAATCTGGGATAGGGGTCAACACGCAAACATTTATACCATCTTTTTTACCATCATCATACTCACACATTTACACTAATCATACGGCTTTCATATTTACAATTCTTTTCCGAGAGCCAATAAGCTCTCTGGTAGAGGTTCTCAAACTCCAGGGCTGGAAATGATTACATACAGACACATTCTCACACACAACATTTCCAGACCTGGGGAGGGTTTGTCCCTTTAAATTTCCACATTTCTTTTTCTTTTTTGAAAAACCTGTAGTTTGTTCTCAGAGCATTGGGAGAACTCAAGGAGTGGTTCCAATCGCAAAGGTGATTGTGGGCCCGAACCACTGCTTATCTGCCCCACAACTTTAAGTCCAATCCAAAAAGCCAATTTAATTCTCTGGTTGCCAAACATGTTACAATTAATTTATTTTGAACTTCAGCAATTCCAATTAGGGCTACACACAGGTAAAGGATATTTTCTTCAATTCAATCCTATTCAATTCTGCATACACTTATTTTACATTATTATACATACACAGCTAAGAAGTTTTAATGAAAATCACATCATGAAAAGAATAGTAAACATTTTATTCTTCTCTTAGTTCTTCCTAACACATAACAGTCTAAATTAACCATATTTTCTTTGAACAGCCCCATTGTACTGTATGGAGGGGCTTCCTAACGGATCTGTGTCTCGTTCCATGCTTCTGAACAGCAGAGCTAATTGTGGACCATTGAACTCAATAGGGCATGCCTTCCACTTTCAATTCTGCCATCCAGTGCATCAGAAGAGAGCAGTTGCCTGTATTCTAGTTACATCCATTGTTCTATCTCTTTAAACACTAAATAATCAAAAAAGATTAAACATAAAAATGTAAACAAATAAATTTATGTGTCTCTGTCTTGGGTTTCTAGCTTGAATCTCCCCTTTTCTAATTGTTCCTTTAATATTTTCTTGGAGAATCAAAATTTTTAGCCTGCTCAGAAGGAGCTGAAAGTCCAATTAGAGAAGATTTTTGAGTGACAATTTTACCTGATCATATCAGGAGTTGGGCTTATAGTCAATTATTATTTTGCTGAGACATCAGAGCCAGATGTTTCCACTGCATGACAGCATTGATATCATCGATGTAATATTTGGACTGGAGCCTTGGGTATCCTTAACCTTCTATTCTATTCTATTCTATTCTATTCTATTCTATTCTATTCTATTACGTTCAGGATAACATTTCCTATCTCCCACCAGCTTCTTTTTGTCTAACTCAGTGTACTTTTGTACCTGATTCATCTAGCAGGAATCTAATTTTCTGAACATGTTCTTGCTGATGCTGAGATAGATTGCAACCCATACTTACCATTGATGGGTCCCGAAGGACCTGGGGTTCTGTAGGACGAAGGTGCACCTTGGGGTCTATTTCAGATGGTAGTAAGCATGTTGGCTGTTCCCTACCCGGAAGGTTGATGTCACTGGTCGGGCGCCACTTGTGGGAATTCAATAACCAGTCATTTCAGTGTCCAAAGATGTCTGACTGCCTGGGCAGTGTTTATTCTTTTTATACCATTTTTACAAGCAAGGAAGAATAGCATAGATACAGTATTTGGATTGGAGAATAGATCCCACATGGGTGAAACCCCTCAACCACATTGGTATAACCCCTCAACCAATCCTTAAGGTAAGTGGTGATGTTAGTAAATGAGATCACCTATAGACCTGGAAAATCAGGGACTCTCCAACCCAACAGATAGAGGATGAGATCATGAAGTAGCAAAAGAGGCCCCCTCCACTAGGCTGCAGTGTGCTGCTAGCATCTAGTGTCATCCAGAAAATCTCAGTGGCTACCACAATGCATGGTGATTTATAAGCTTCTTGGTGTTTATGTGTCCATTACGTAGTTTATATATCCAATAGTGTGTCTTTTATCAGAAAAGTGGACTTGTTGGATACATCTAGGCTTAGGCTGATTATGGGATTGAAGTATTGGAAGTGTTGAAGTCCTGATGGAATTTAATGAGGGACTTTCATGGGTATGGATCATGAAAATGTCATCAGTAAATTTCATATAAATTCAGGACTTAAGAGTTGAGAACATTTGAAATCTTCCATGAACACATTGGCATATTGCAGAGTGATGTATGTGCACACAAATGTGCAATTCATATGCAGTTATATCTGTTTCTGCAATGTCTGTACATAGATTCAATCTTGTATGTCCTTAGGAAATTCTTCCATGTGATTGTGCAGTTCATTCTGATAACTCAGTGTGGTGCAATATTGGAGTGTTGCCTTTTAGTTTCATGAAGTTAATCAACCACATTCATAATGACAACTATCCCTGATTTGTCAGCTTGTTTGATTATAAAAGCATTGTTGTTCTTAAAGCCTTAGATGTTATCTTGTTTTTCTCTGCTGAGAGTATTGTGCAACTGAGGGTTGTGTGCTAGTTTTGCTCTTTCCTGGACCAACAAGTCCTACTCATGGTCACTCATGCCCTAGTCACCTTCCATCTTGACTATTGCAATGCACTGCACATTGGAACTGCCCTTGAAAAGCATTCAGAAGCTCCAGTTGGTTCAAAATGCAGGAGCCCACATGGTTTTGTGCAGACTGGTGATTTATAAGTCCGCATGGTTTAGTGCATGGTGATTTATAAGCTTCCTGGTGTTTATGTGTCCATTATGTAGTTTATGTGCTAATAGTGTGTCTTTTATCAGAAAAGTGGACTTGTTGGATACATCTAGGCTTAGGTTGATAATGGGATTGAAGTATTGGAAGTATGCACATCAGTGGTGGTGTTCAGTCGGTTCGCACCGCATTGGGTGAACTGGTAGAAAGAATTTGGTGTGGGTCGCCGAACTGGTAGTAAGTTCTGGCTGGCCTCGCCCCGACCCAGTCGCCCTCCTGCCTGATGCTCTCTTATTCTGCCTGCCTGACATTCACCTAAGGTATTTCTCCCCCTGAGAATCAGCTGTACATAGATCAGCTGTGCCAGGATTCCCTTGCTGAGGCCCAGGAAGGCAAAAAAAAGGAGGGAGGAGCTGAGGCCCCCTCCATTTTTGCCTTCATGAGCCTTAGAGGAGTTTTAGGGGAGCAAAAACGCCCCCCCAGAGGCTCCCCTGAGTCTAGGAAGTTCCCAAAAATGGGTGGGGCTGCAAAAACAACAAAAAAAAGCCACACCCATCCAGTCACATGGCCATGCCCACCAAGCCATGCCCACAGAACCAGTAGTAAAAAATTTTGAATCCCACCACTGATGCACATATGTCATCTCTCCTGTGGGAGCTGAGATTGCTTGCCAATTTACTTCTGGGTGGCAACACAAGGTGCTGTTTGTCACCTTTAAAGCCCTTCTTAGCTTGGACCAAATTATCTGAGGCACCGTCTCTTGCCAGTCACATCCACCTGACCTACTAGAGTGGGGAGGCTAGGAGTGTTGTGAGTCCCATCCACTAAGGAGGTACATCTGGTAGGACCTAGAAGAAGGAAACGGTCAGTCCAAGCACAGCTTGTTATATGGCTCCCTCCTTCTTCCAGCTGGATGACCTTGGAGCAGCAACTTGAGGAGGTACAGTATCTACTTTCAATTCCCCAAGGACCCCCTTCCCCATCCCCCTCTCTACAATTCATGGCAGTCTATCACCACATAACTGTGAAGCACAGCAAGCATAAGGTGACAACCAATTTTCTGCCCTTCTTGAAATAAGGCATTAGGCCTGGAAATGAAAAGAGAAGAAGAAAGGTTAATTAATTAGTGTGGCTTATCAGGATACTGAGCATGGAAGTTATGTAAGAGCTTTGGTGTTCAGAAATGTTGGGCAGCTACCCATTCAGCTTCAAAGGAGGGGGGATGTTTCCATTAAATAAGATATTAGAGTTTGCCCCTATGAAAACGTGAATCCAAAATATTATTAACTTCAAAATGTTGTTTGCTATCATTTTGCTTAGTGGGCATGGCCATGGTGGGTGTGGCCTAGTCAGCTTCCTTTACCATGGCTGGGAGGGGGGATGTTTTTGCCCTCTCCAGGCTCTGGAGGCTTTTCTCGAGCTTCTGGGAGGGTGAAAACAGCTTCCCCAGGCTCCAGAGGCTCTCTGGAAGCCAGCCTTCCCGAACTTCCAGGAGCCCAATTTTTGCCCTCCCCAAGTGTCCATGCAGGCCCTGCACTTACCTGCATCCAAAACTGGCCAGGTGGGGGCTCCTGAGAGGGGCAGGGTGGGGTGGGTGGGGCCAGCCAGGAGTGACATTTGGGGGTTCTCTGAACTGCACAGAATCTTAGCTAGGGGCTCTCCCGAACCCCTGCAAACCCCCAGCAGCCCACCCCTGGATTTTGGCCAGTTTAAGAAGACTACAGTGGAAAACAGAGTGTACCTTTTAAGGTTTTTTGGCAACTTAACTTCAACCATCACTGCTCATGGCTACAAAGTCTCTGCAACTCTTGCAACTCGGAAAGAGGCAAAGCCAGTGCTGCTATGTACTGAATTGTTGTATGCTACTTCCGCAAATGGGAGCAGGTCGGTCCAATTACCTTGCTGATAATTGATATAACATCTTAGGTACTGTTCCAATTCCCTGTTGGCATGTTCAAAGGAGGATGATACAAGGACCGAAATCCTTGGGTTGTCCTTAGTAATTTCAAAAACTTTTGCCAGAATTGGGAGGTGAATTGCACCCCTCATTTAAGAGGTAATCCTTTAGGAGGGATGACCTTGAAGGAATGTTTTGAGGAAGTACAGTCTCAATTCCCCAAGCACCCTCCTTCTCATTCCAGTTCATGCATAACAGTGAAGCACAGCAAGTATAAGGTGACAGCTGGCAGTGGGGTTATTGTTTTCTAACTTTTTCCTATGTTTTTATTGTTTGTAAGCCTCCTAGAGTCACTGTCAGCAAGAAGATAAATTTTATAAATAGTGTAAGGAGCTTTTTCTTTAAATGATTATTGTGACTTGGGTTTATTGCTGAGAGCACAAGATGTAGAAATCCAGTTCAGTGTTGTGTCCATCTGGGGATGTCCATGAAGGTTCTTCAGTTAAAGTCTTTGGAATCTGTTGTCAATCATGTTTTCAATTGATGTATGCATCTTGTTTCCTGTCTTGAAAATATTCCTTAAGCAATGAAAAAAAATCTCAAAGTCCCCATAGAGTTGTATAATTTTTGAATGTTTATTTCAGCCCCACTAAGTAGACCAGATCAGAAAATCAATTCCACAGTAAGGATAAAACTATTTTTTTAAAGTGGCTGTAATAATAGAACCTTGAAAGTCTTATCATGTAGCCAACCAAGTCCAACCATTGCAGGGGAAGATGGTCCTGACTTATTTTCATTTCAAGTAAACTACAATAACACAGTTTTAGTCTTCAAAATTAATCAAGGTCATAGAGTTGGCCTCCTAGAGAACCAGTTGAGAAGCATCACCTACAAAACACTTTTTATTATTTCCAAAAAGAACACCTAGTCAACTTAACTGGCATTTCCATCACGTTAAACAGTCTTCTTCATGTTAACCTTATTTGTGTGTGTGTGTGTGTGTGTGTGTGTGTGTGCGTGCGCCTGTATTTAGGATGCCTTTACAGCTTTCCACAAGGATAAGGACCTGGTAAAGAAATATTTGAATTTCCTCCTAATTGGAGAACTTGCCCCAGATCAACCGTGCTGTGAGCCCACCAAAAATGTGAGTATTGGGTGATCTCAGCTGTTGTATTCCTTTTACAGAACCTTTATTTTAGATAGTTAGGTGTACATGTGTATGTGTATGTATATGTATATATCCCCATCACACTAATGCCTTTCAGAGCAAACAACATTATACAAAATGCAGTGGCATAAAGAATATTAAACCAAAGGAATTAAAGATATAAGGTAAAAAAATAAGAAAAGGGCAGCTAAATCTAGGTTACATCCATACTACTATCCACTTTATCTCTTCATATTTTTCTATTAGAAAGTGTAGATGAGCAGCCAACACAAATGTGATAGACAGATAGACAATCAAGAGATATTCTTACAAATTTCAATTAATTCATCTACATCTATTTATCATTTCATTCATCGTCTATTGCACTTTTAACTTATTCTCTCTCTCATTTTAAGGATATCCAGTCACAACTTTCTCAGCCATCCCCTTGACCCATTCACCTCTTATTAATTTATTTTACAGGTCAATCTTCATTCATTCTTTTTTTACTGATCAAACCACCACAACATATTCATCATACAGTCACTCACTTTTGTATTTAATAGTGTTACCTTAGGATCTTTTAACCCTATCTCTTTCTTTTACTACTTCTTCAGTACCTTATTCCTATTAGAGATCTTTACTATTACTGCTATATTATTATAGTTCTTGGTTCTTTGTTTTAAGATTTGGATGTCCTGTTTAGTGTAAAGGCAGAAAGGCAGTGGGAAGCATTTTCCAGATGAGACATTGACTTAGTCAATGACTTAGATAATATTTTCTGGTGCAGTTTGTATCATTGAAGTAAATCTTTGAGTATTGACTTCATTATTTCATTGAGAGGAGAATGCATAGTAATCTTTAAAAGCACTCTGGTTACCATTCTGAAGAGAAAATATTAGGTCCAACATCTGAGAATCCAAAAACCTTTAGGCGGTGGAATCAAGATGATAGACCATTATTTAGTAAGGTATTGCATTTATATCATGCACTTTCTTTGAACCTCCAGATGACATAAATTGAGGTCTCCTTAATTTATCTCAGCAAGTCTGTGTTACAGCTTGGTCTGTGAGAGAGAACAACTGGTCCTAAGTCACCCAATAAGCTGCATGGTCAAGTGGTTCAACCTGGTGCAAATCCAACCTTAAGTTTAATACATAAAACTCAAGATGGCCTTTTCGTCTAGTCTACCAAAATGATTCTTATGCAAGTAAAAAAAACCTGTCATCCCTCCTTGTAGGAAATGCTGGTAAAGGATTTTCATGAACTGCGTGCAACAGTGGAGAAGATGGGGCTCTTTAAGTCAAGATTCAGCTTTTTTGCTTGGATGTTTATGCATGCTTTCATACTAGACATTGCATCTTGGTGTATTATCTGGTATTTTGGAAAATCCTGGATGCCTTTCCTTCTTGGAGTAGTAATGTTCACCATTGGACAGGTAACCTCTTTGTGTTGTAGAGCATAGCAGTGTTGTAGAACAGTCTTCAGCATATTTCAGACAATTTAATTGCTTTCATTAGTAACTTAATACCTTGTACACGTATCTCAGTGTTCAATTCTTTGAGCTGTTGAATCTGAATATAGTAACTAAACACAGATTAAGAAAAATGCTTCAGTACCTGAGAAAATTATACTGCAGAATATGCATGATATTGCTTCATCTTTTTTGTCTGCTTAAATTAAAATGTTTGAAAGGAAGGCAGCAAGTAATAAGCTGACAGCATACAGCATATAAAGTGTTATGTATATG
>CM019148.1:254739262-254842951 GCA_009733165.1 Naja naja | reverse complement strand
CTAAATTGAGAATATTATCCAGCAATTGATTCAATACAGAAAGCAAATATTATAATAAATGGAGAGAACACTCAAACTTTAATATAGAAAAGGGAGTACGACAAGGTTGTCCACTATCCCTCTGCTCTTCATATTATCATTAGAAGTATTATTAGAAAGTGTGGGGCAAACCCTGAAATAAAAGGACTGGAAACCAGAAATGAAGAGTATAAACTGCAAGCATTTGCAGATGATATGGCTTTATTATGGAAGATCAATAGAAAAAGGACCAATATTAATTAAGGAATTAGAAAGATATGGAGCAGTGGCAGGATTGAAAATTAATAGACAGAAAACCAAAATTTTAGTAAAAAATTTAACAGAACCTCAAGCAACAGAATTAGAAAAGGTGCTTGGACTCCAAATTACAAAGAAAATTGAATATTTGGGAATATGGCTGACAGCGCATTGTAAGGCGATAAAAGAGAATAATTATGATAACCTATTACGACAAACAAAAAAAGACTTAGAATTATGGATGAAAATGCAGTTGTCACTACTAGGTAGAATAGCAGCCATAAAAATGTCCATATTACCAAAATTTATTTATTTATTTCAAACTATTCCAGTTAAATTAGAAAAAAACTTTTTTGTTAATCTTAATAAAATGGCAGCAAAATTTATTTGGCAGGGTAAAAAACCCAGAATAAAAATGAAATTATTACAGGATATGAAGAGCAGAGGAGGATTTGGATTGCCAAAATGGGAACTATATTATAGTGTATCAACATTAGTCTGGCTAAAAGATTGGATTAATGTAAAGAATAAAAGAATATTAGCTATAGAAGGCCATGACCTTCAGAGAGGATGGCATGCCTTCCTTTGGGATACAGGATCCACTAAACAAAAATATTTTCACAGACATCTGATTAGAGATTTGTTGATGTATAATTGGATTAAGGTTAAAAAGAAACACTATATGAAAATCCCAATTTGGCTATCTACAACGGAAGCGATGATCCACCCAAATAATTTAGATCTGAATAAAATGTTAAAATATAAAGACTTATTGGATACAAATGGAAATTTAAAAACAATACAGGAGGTCCAAGAACAAGGGCTACGAGTAGACTGGTGGGCTTATCTCCAAATACAAAGTTGATATAAAAAAGATGTAAAGGAATATGGAATATATTAAAAATCTCAACAATTGGACAAAATTTTAGAAGCCCCAGACAAAAAAATTATTACCAAAATCTACAAATATCTCCTAAAAATGGATTTAGAGGAGGAGGTAGTGAAAGGTTGCATGATTGCATGGGGCCAAAATATTGGTTACAACATAAAGCTATCTGATTGGGAGACTATATGGAATAGGAACCACAAACTAACAAAATCAGTAACATACAAAGAAAATGCATATAAAATGTTCTATAGGTGGCATTTACCCCCTTCGAGATTAGCGAAAATGTATTCTAAAATGAGTCCCATGTGTTGGAAATGCAAAAAGGAGGGAACATATTATCATATGTGGTGGTCCTGCCCAGAGGTTCAAGAATATTGGCTCAAAATTCATAATTGGCTCCAGGAAATTACTAAAGAACAATTAGACTAGAACCAGAACTCTTCCTATTGGGAATTTTCAAAAAATATGTAAAAGCACAAAATATTTATTAATACATATATTGACTGCTGCTAGGATTGCTTTTGCCCAATGTTGGAAACAGCCATACACCTGTAGAGGAAATGGTCATACAAAAATTATGAACTGTGCCGAAATGGACAAACTATCATTGAGTTTAAAAGATAAGGAACATTCAATATTTTACAAAGTATGGGAACAATGGTATAGCTGGATAGATCGGAGACAGAGTAAAGATAGGTAATTATTAAATATATTTATTATTAAATATAGAATATAGATAGAATAAAAATATATTTATGCACAAGTTAATATCTGTTTTTATTGCACATATGATTGCTATATAATTATCACCACAAATACCTGTTACACTTTTATGTTTTTTTTCTTTTTTTCGTTCTTACGTTTTATATTTTTCTGTTTTTTGTGTTCTATGTTTTTTAATGTAATAAAATTCAATAAAGTTTATTTAAAAAAAGTATCTATTGATGATGGGGCTGCTAGACTCCCATGGAGAGCTGTTATGGAACTTATTCAATTCTTACCCAGAATATTTTACACTGTTTTTTTTTAAAAACCTCAACAATAATATCCTCATTAATCCAATCTGATACTCTAATACTCTCTAGGTTTATGCTCCCTGAAAGAAGAAATGCCTCCTACAGGGTGTAAGAGAAGGAAGCCTTGCAAGACTACATCTGGTGCAACAGAAGATTAATGGCAGTGTGGGTGGTTGATAGAAGTGTATATAAAGCCGGCTGCAACATTTAACAGAATGAAGAGGTAGAATCACTTCCACTTTCCACAGGGTAAAAAAATCACCCCAGGAATTAGTGGAGCAGAACTTCTCAGTGCTTCCAGCCAGGATGCCTCCTCAGTCAGGAGCCAGTGTAGCAAAGCCAGAGACTGAGCCAAGGGTCCCACGGCTCTTCACCTGGGAGGAAGTGAGTCTCCGCAGACAGGCCAAGGAGACTTCAAGGAAGAGAGATGGCTGGTCATTGATCGAAAGTTTATGATGTTAGTCAGTTCTATTTGCAGCACCCAGGTGGGTTTCGTCTCATCAGACACTATTCTGGACAAGATGCCACGGTGAGTCCTTGCTGAGAGGAAAGAGGGCCTTGGAATGATCTGAAGGCTGCCACAAAACACTTGCTTTGTGTGCACACACTCCAGGTTGAGACTGTATCTTTCTCCAAGGGTCTCAAATAGCAGAATGAGGGGAAAGAATCTCTCTTGTCTGAAGCCGTAGGGAATTCTGAAATTACAGAACAGTCATTCTGGGTTGGACAGTCCAATGCTTTAACACAATGTAAAGAAATTCCAGGTGGTGGTTGTAGTGCTTGGCAATTTTGTAGTATTGAGTAACAAAATCTGACCAAAATTTAAAAGTGTCATTGGAAAAAGGACAGGGCAGGAGCCAGGTAGCTGATTCCCAGATATACAAGTTGATGTGATTTGCAGGCTTTGTTTTTTCCAGTTTTTGGTCAATGTTTGCCTGTAGTTAAGTTGCATAACTTTATTGACTTCTAGACAATGTGAACAAAATACAGCTTAGGTTTGAGGACCTGATCAGAAGGTGTTTGTGAAAAAGAATGAACACAGCTTATATTTTGCCTAAGCAAAATTCAGTCTGGCAGACTTTCTCAGTGAGAATATATGAGTAATATTGGTAGCATAGAAGTGTGACCTCTACCAAATATTGCAGGATTTTAGCTTTTTTTAAAGTAAATACAGTGAGTACTGAATTCTAGATAAGTTTAGAATCTGTAGACTCTATTGTATATTTCATAATACAATAGTTTATAGACCCAGAATTTGATTAACATTTTGATTAAATGTTTAAATGCACACACACACATGTACGTACACACACACACACACACACACACACAATGTCATTGCTTCAATGTGTGAAGAAAAATATAAATATAAACTAAATAAAAAATTATCAGAACAGGGATGGACTTTTTCTATTTACCTGTTGTAACTTGCATATACAAGGATCAGCAGCTGAGGCTCAGAAAAATCTTCTGTGTGCTTGCATATCAATCAGGACTTTCAATCTTGGAAGCATCTGCAGCAGGTGAAAAAGGATCACACTTTCTACAGACATACTGTAACTTTTAGACATATCTGATAAATACCTGATATATTCTGCCCTCAGATTCACCTCTTAATGAAGGCTCTGTTTAAATTACACCATCTATTATGGGACATTCAGGTGTTGATAGCATACTTGAGACCAGGTCTAGCACTGATATTATCAAAATGTCTACATTGCCATTAAATCATGATGCTTTTGGCTATATGAAAAAGAATTATATTGAATGGAAGAATCCATACGCAACTGTACGAATATGAATATCTTATTCAAGGATGAATCTGGGAATTTATGGGCAGAGGAGGTGGCAATGGGAAGGAAAGAGAATGGGAAAGCAAAAGGAAAAACTGGGAAATTAGCAGATGAGGGTTCCTTGATGCAGGTTACATAAACATGATCGGTTAAAACCCCACTATCTTTGTTAAGGCCTTCTGAGGTAGCCTGATACTTTTTGCCAGTGGTGGGATTCAAAAATGTTTACTACCGGTTCTATGGGCGTGGCTTATTTGGTGGGTGTGGCTTAGGGTCATGTGACTGGGTGGGCGTGGCTTGGTGGCCATATGACTGGGGTGGTCATGTGACTGGGTGATTATGTGATTGGGTATGTGGCTCGGTGGTCATGTGACTGCGGGTGTTGCCAACTCAATGTCACTAACATCAAGGGTACCTCACCTGGCCCCTCCCCTCCCAGCCATTCCTTGTCACATGCAGCCTCAACGTATCTATAGTTCTGTAAAAATGTTGTTCACCTTTTTTGACTTTATTATCTATCTATAGATGTACTTTCATGGACCATAGAAAGGAGGAAATGGCTCACATGCTTTGTCCAAGAGGATGATAGGCAAAAGGCTTTTAGGGGCTGCCAGAAAAGGAGGGGCAATGTATTTTCCAAAGCACCAGAAGGATGGAAACTGAACAGAGAGAGAAGCAACCTAAAAGTAAGGAGAAACTTCCTGACAGTGAGAACAATTAACCAGTGGAATTGCTTGCCACCAGAAGTTCTGGGTGCTCCAACACTGGAAGTTCTTAACAAAAGACTGGACAGCCATTTCTCTGAAATGGTATAGAGTTCCACCAAGGTCCCTTCTAAGTGCTATTCTGTTATTCTGACACCTTTCCCAGGACCTCTATTCAGATTTTAGCATTCTCAGAGTTTTCCTGCCTGAGCAGGGGGTTGGACTAGAAGACCTCCACAGTCCCTTTCAACTCTGTTAAACGCACCTGTATTTATGCTCTGGACTACTGACATGTAAACCCTGAAAAATACCTGAGCAAAAGAAAGGCAGTTAAATCTCTAGGTGTAGGGACAGTACAAAATATTACTATAGGATAAATAGTGGAACAATTAAAAATAATAGCACAGAGTATTCTCTCCTCTCTTCCTTCTTTTTCTTTCCCCTTCCTCTTTCTTTTTTTCTCTTTTTCTCTCCCTTACTCTTTCTTTCTTGCTCTTTCCTTCTTGCCCTTCCTCCCTTTCTGCCTTCCTTCCTTCCCTTCCTTGTCTCTCTCTCTCTCTCACACACACACACACACCTTTTCTGGGAAGAACTTATGAACAGCGAGCGGTGGGACAATGAAGAAAGCAGCAGCCCTGAAACATCCATCCACCCTCCCTTTCAAAGCACATGGGCGGTGGTGGGGGTGGGTGGTGGGGGTGGACGGGCGCACCTCAAAAGGGAGGGAGAAAGCAAATGGCTTTCCATTCACTTTCTCTGCTCTGCTGGGGCTGGGATGGCAGTGGGCATGCCCTGAAAAGGAGGCCAGAAACTCCTGGGGCTGCTTCCCATAGCTGCGCTGCCACTGCTGCTGCTGCCCCCCGGCCTCTGGACTGGCCTGAAAACAGCACCCCACCTTGGCCTCCTCCCACCCAGAAAGGTCCCAAGAGATAGGGGGTAGGGACGGAAAGGCTCCATGCTGTGGGCAAGGGCCTAGCGCGACTCACAGGCTTACCTGTGAGCAGGGCAGGCAGATCAGGCTGCTCAGTTGGGGCGCAGGCACAACGTGGGGAAGTCAGGTTAGGCAAGCCATGAGGGCCCAGCGTGCCCCATAGGAAGGGAGGAGTGACTGGGCAGGGTGAGCAGCAGGCAGGCAAGCTGCGCGAGTGAGCAGCAACAGGTGGGTGGGGCAACTGAGCAACCAGCGACCAGGGAACCGGTTTGGGGTTGTGACCGCGACCCACGCCCAATCACCGCAACAGGCTCTCCAGAACCAGTGCAAACCATTTGAATGCCACCTCTGCTTTTTGCTATATGTAAGTTCAGCTATATATTTTGTTCTGCTGGTGAATTTTGGGGAAGGGTGTACTTCAATATAAACTGTACATTTCACGATATATTTTAGATGGAAACTGGAAGCATGTTGGTCAGTGGTGGGATTCAAAATTGTTTACTACAGGCTTTGTGGCCGCGGCTTTGTGGGCAAGTTGTGGCTTTGTGGGCGTGGCTTTGTGGGCATAGCATGGGAAGGATACTGTAAAATCTCCATTCCCTCCCCACCCCACTAACCTGCTTTCCAGCTCCATTCTCCCCTGCAGGGCAACAAAAGAAGACTCAGCTGATCAGCTGGGACTTGGGAGGCAGAGAATAAATGGGGGTGGGGCCAGTCAGAGGCAGTATTTGCTGGTTTTCTGAACTACTCAAAGTTCTGGAGAAACTACTGGTTCTCCAGAACTGGTGAGAACCTGCTGAATACCCTCTCTGATGTTGATATGCATTGTGGGAATTCAATAACCAGTCATTTCAGTGTCCAAAGATGTCTGACTGCCTGGGCAATGTTCATTTTTACAAGCAAGGAAGAGTAGCATAGATACAGTATTTGGATTGGAGAATAGATCCCACATGGGTGAAACCCCTCAACCACATTGGTATAACCCCTCAACCAATCCTTAAGGTTAGTGGTGATGTTAGTAAATGAGATCACCTATAGACCTGGAAAATCAGGGACTTTCCAACTGAACAGATAGAGGATGAGATCATGAAGTAGCAAAGAGGCTCCCTCCACTAGGCTGCAGTGTGCTGCTAGCATCTAGTGTCATCCAGAGAATCTCAGTGGCTACCACATTTCACTCTTTTTTATTTTAATTAATTAAAGAAGAATCATAAAAGGAGTTAGGAGAGGATTCATAATAATCATTAGAAGAGCATGCTTGCAATTGTTTATACAGGGCATATACTTGACCCTTAGGCAAGGTAGGAGAGGGTTTGGGATGAAAAGCTGTGATACATATGTTGCAAAGAGAAGGAAGACATTGAATAAGACAGCATCCACTAATTAAAATAGCAATAATAATAACTGCATAGCGTAAAATATTTCCCATTAAACCTGTGGGTAGCCAAGCCCAAAAACCTTCCCACCAAGATCCTAATTTATCAATTTTCAAATCCAAGGCCAAATTGTTGAAAATATTAAGCTGGTGCTGGATGGTTCATGACCCATCAAACAAATTAAAACAATATAGATTTTGTAGAATAGCCTTCTTCAACGCTTGCATCTCGTGGTGGATTGTTGAGATAGCTGAAGAAGTAACATTAATTGTTTTTGCTAAATTACATAATTGTTTTTGCTAAATTACATGCAACAGAGTTAATGTTAAGGTGAGCGCAAGCAGCAATTGCTGGCACGCCCACTATAGACAAAGCTAGCACTACGTATTCTACTTTATTAAGTAAGGTTGCTTCAGAGTCACAGGTGTTATCTAGTGTGACCCCTCATCGAGAACGATTCGAGTGATGAAGTTGCTGTTTAGAAAGTAAAACAGAATCAGCTGGCCGAGGCAGCATTGCGCTTCACTAATATTAGCAGAAATATAATTAAAAGTTTCTTGACCACATGTAAAAACTATCCTTGTGGTAGCCAAACATGGGAAAAGTAAAAGAAGTCTCTTTCAAAGCTGTGCTGTTCAGAGTAGGTGAGCTAATACAATGACAGTGAGGTTTTTTACTTGAAGATGTACAATTAACTACTTTTGCATAGGTTATATTTACAGGGAGTGCTACCATTGGGGTGTATAAAGCAATTGCATCAAGGTGTGGATAATAAGCAGCAAACCCAATTAGATATAGTCTTATAGTTAAAGTTCCCATGTAATAAAAATCCGCTTAAGCCAGTGAAGTTTTGAATTACTGCAGGAGTGCAGACAGGTACTAAACATGTAGAAAGCAAATGTTCCATATCATAGGTTTCAAATAAGCAAAAGACATCATTCTGTGTGATGTTAGCCAATTGCACCCATAAGTTTTACTTAATTTGTTCAAATGAGTGTTTGGGTGGAGTAACAGCCATTGTTGCCAAATAACAGCTGTAAACAATCAAGCATAAACAAATGAGCCTGGACTGGACACTGTGCCATCTGTAAAGTAAAATTCCTGGGACGGGGACCAGATCTGGGTACTGGTGTGGTGCCATGACATCCTTGGCTGGGTGGACACAACGAGCCTGGGTGGACACAATGAGCTGCAATCCACAAAGGTCCTGTAGAAGCAAACACAACAACACAGCCCTGCCTCCTTGCCCCCGAGTAGTTAACTAAAACATTCAATTAATTTAAGGTAAATAGAAACATTCAATTACATTCAATTGATTTAAGGGAAATAATACTTTAAAAAACTTTTAGAGACCAGTTCCCTCCTTTTTATTTATTTGGGGAGACAGGCCTTAAATGACCAATGAGCATGTTCCATGATGGCTATATTCCAGGTTGTACAAAATTGCAAAAAAGCCAAATATCAAGTTGTTAAAAAGAGGACTTGCCCAGTAGGTAACATCCATTTGCCAAAGTTGATGATAAAACAATCTGCTTGACTTGAGTAACTGGAATATGGCAAGCTTGTGCCAGGCCTCTAGCATTTTGATGGAAAAAGAGTGACTGAAAAAAAATCAGCAAAGCCTAAGCCGTCAGAAAGGGGCCCAGAAAGGGTCAAGTGACTACCTATGTAAGAAATATCTTCGGTCTTGTAGTAGTTGTTGCAAAATTAAAAATAAGACCATAAGATTAGGGACAATCCTGGGTGTAATATAAGCACCTGGAAGATTAAAAATAATTTGACACACATAATGAGGGTCAGAGATTAAATCAAAGGCTGTTGAGAAAAAGTTTTGAAAGTTAAAATAGCAGAACACTTTCCAGGTATTATCATGAGGATCCTTGTAAAGGAAGAAGTCATTAAGCAAGCAAGCCAAAGTTCTTTAGGTAGACAATCAGCTTACATAGTCAGGCAAAGGACATTGAAGAGATAAGTTATTCTGAAATAAAATTGAAAATCAGACTTTACACAACTCCACAATTTACACCTTACTGTACTTATCAAAAATAAAAGAAAAGGTTATTTGCAAAGCCCATTGTAGACCTTTCATGATTTTACCTGTTGTGCTGACAATAGCCATGTATTCTTCACATTCTTGTTGTAAACCCTCCAGATGGAGTCAAATTTTAGTGTCAATTCTCTGCTTTAATCAAAATATGGATTAAGAGCATGTACAAAGTGCAGCTAGTTTTAAATTTTGATTCCCTTTGCTGAAACTGGGAACAGAGTCATCTTCAAAGATCTGGGCAAATTGCCCACCTAGGAACCGAGCCACCTTTATAGATAACATTCCAGGCAATTTGCCAATCTCAGCCTGTCTATCTGAGGCTCCTTTGTGTGAAAATCGCTAAAAAATCAGGAGATGAAGCTATGTAACCTATGAAAAAGTTATTTTCTAACCTCACCTTTTTCAAGGCAAAAACTCAAAGCAGAGAAAAAAAATTGTTAAAGTGATCAAAAGCCTCACTCTCCCCCTCTCCTCCTGCATCCACCTTTACAACAACCAGCAAGGACAAGAAGGGGGGGATGTTTAAAATGAATCTCATCCATTTTTTCCACTCAACATTCTTTTCACCAATAAATCACACACAAATAATTTTCATCATCAGTAAAGCACACACAAATACACACACAAATAAACCTATCTTTCTCAGGTCCGGACCTTTCTCACACTCTTTCTTACTCTCCTTTCAATCTGGGATAGGGGTCAACACGCAAACATTTATACCATCTTTTTTACCATCATCATACTCACACATTTACACTAATCATACGGCTTTCATATTTACAATTCTTTTCCGAGAGCCAATAAGCTCTCTGGTAGAGGTTCTCAAACTCCAGGGCTGGAAATGATTACATACAGACACATTCTCACACACAACATTTCCAGACCTGGGGAGGGTTTGTCCCTTTAAATTTCCACATTTCTTTTTCTTTTTGAAAAACCTGTAGTTTGTTCTCAGAGCATTGGGAGAACTCAAGGAGTGGTTCCAATCGCAAAGGTGATTGTGGGCCCGAACCACTGCTTATCTGCCCCACAACTTTAAGTCCAATCCAAAAAGCCAATTTAATTCTCTGGTTGCCAAACATGTTACAATTAATTTATTTTGAACTTCAGCAATTCCAATTAGGGCTACACACAGGTAAAGGATATTTTCTTCAATTCAATCCTATTCAATTCTGCATACACTTATTTTACATTATTATACATACACAGCTAAGAAGTTTTAATGAAAATCACATCATGAAAAGAATAGTAAACATTTTATTCTTCTCTTAGTTCTTCCTAACACATAACAGTCTAAATTAACCATATTTTCTTTGAACAGCCCCATTGTACTGTATGGAGGGGCTTCCTAACGGATCTGTGTCGTTCCATGCTTCTGAACAGCAGAGCTAATTGTGGACCATTGAACTCAATAGGGCATGCCTTCCACTTTCAATTCTGCCATCCAGTGCATCAGAAGAGAGCAGTTGCCTGTATTCTAGTTACATCCATTGTTCTATCTCTTTAAACACTAAATAATCAAAAAAGATTAAACATAAAAATGTAAACAAATAAATTTATGTGTCTCTGTCTTGGGTTTCTAGCTTGAATCTCCCCCTTTTTCTAATTGTTCCTTTAATATTTTCTTGGAGAATCAAAATTTTTTAGCCTGCTCAGAAGGAGCTGAAAGTCCAATTAGAGAAGATTTTTGAGTGACAATTTTTACCTGATCATATCAGGAGTTGGGCTTATAGTCAATTATTATTTTGCTGAGACATCAGAGCCAGATGTTTCCACTGCATGACAGCATTGATATCATCGATGTAATATTTGGACTGGAGCCTTGGGTATCCTTAACCTTCTATTCTATTCTATTCTATTCTATTCTATTCTATTCTATTCTATTACGTTCAGGATAACATTTCCCTATCTCCCACCAGCTTCTTTTTGTCTAACTCAGTGTACTTTTGTACCTGATTCATCTAGCAGGAATCTAATTTTCTGAACATGTTCTTGCTGATGCTGAGATAGATTGCAACCCATACTTACCATTGATGGGTCCCGAAGGACCTGGGGTTCTGTAGGACGAAGGTGCACCTTGGGGTCTATTTCAGATGGTAGTAAGCATGTTGGCTGTTCCCTACCCCGGAAGGTTGATGTCACTGGTCGGGCGCCACTTGTGGGAATTCAATAACCAGTCATTTCAGTGTCCAAAGATGTCTGACTGCCTGGGCAGTGTTTATTCTTTTATACCATTTTTACAAGCAAGGAAGAATAGCATAGATACAGTATTTGGATTGGAGAATAGATCCCACATGGGTGAAACCCCTCAACCACATTGGTATAACCCCTCAACCAATCCTTAAGGTAAGTGGTGATGTTAGTAAATGAGATCACCTATAGACCTGGAAAATCAGGGACTCTCCAACCCAACAGATAGAGGATGAGATCATGAAGTAGCAAAAGAGGCCCCTCCACTAGGCTGCAGTGTGCTGCTAGCATCTAGTGTCATCCAGAAAATCTCAGTGGCTACCACAATGCATGGTGATTTATAAGCTTCTTGGTGTTTATGTGTCCATTACGTAGTTTATATATCCAATAGTGTGTCTTTTATCAGAAAAGTGGACTTGTTGGATACATCTAGGCTTAGGCTGATTATGGGATTGAAGTATTGGAAGTGTTGAAGTCCTGATGGAATTTAATGAGGGACTTTCATGGGTATGGATCATGAAAATGTCATCAGTAAATTTCATATAAATTCAGGACTTAAGAGTTGAGAACATTTGAAATCTTCCATGAACACATTGGCATATTGCAGAGTGATGTATGTGCACACAAATGTGCAATTCATATGCAGTTATATCTGTTTCTGCAATGTCTGTACATAGATTCAATCTTGTATGTCCTTAGGAAATTCTTCCATGTGATTGTGCAGTTCATTCTGATAACTCAGTGTGGTGCAATATTGGAGTGTTGCCTTTTAGTTTCATGAAGTTAATCAACCACATTCATAATGACAACTATCCCTGATTTGTCAGCTTGTTTGATTATAAAAGCATTGTTGTTCTTAAAGCCTTAGATGTTATCTTGTTTTTCTCTGCTGAGAGTATTGTGCAACTGAGGGTTGTGTGCTAGTTTTGCTCTTTCCTGGACCAACAAGTCCTACTCATGGTCACTCATGCCCTAGTCACCTTCCATCTTGACTATTGCAATGCACTGCACATTGGAACTGCCCTTGAAAAGCATTCAGAAGCTCCAGTTGGTTCAAAATGCAGGAGCCCACATGGTTTTGTGCAGACTGGTGATTTATAAGTCGCATGGTTTAGTGCATGGTGATTTATAAGCTTCCTGGTGTTTATGTGTCCATTATGTAGTTTATGTGCGCAATAGTGTGTCTTTTATCAGAAAAGTGGACTTGTTGGATACATCTAGGCTTAGGTTGATAATGGGATTGAAGTATTGGAAGTATGCACATCAGTGGTGGTGTTCAGTCGGTTCGCACCGCATTGGGTGAACTGGTAGAAAGAATTTGGTGTGGGTCGCCGAACTGGTAGTAAGTTCTGGCTGGCCTCGCCCCCGACCCAGTCGCCCTCCTGCCTGATGCTCTCTTATTCTGCCTGCCTGACATTCACCTAAGGTATTTCTCCCCCCTGAGAATCAGCTGTACATAGATCAGCTGTGCCAGGATTCCCCTTGCTGAGGCCCAGGAAGGCAAAAAAAGGAGGGAGGAGCTGAGGCCCCCCTCCATTTTTTGCCTTCATGAGCCTTAGAGGAGTTTTAGGGGAGCAAAAACGCCCCCCCAGAGGCTCCCCTGAGTCTAGGAAGTTCCCAAAAATGGGTGGGGGCTGCAAAAAAACAACAAAAAAAGCCACACCCATCCAGTCACATGGCCATGCCCACCAAGCCATGCCCACAGAACCAGTAGTAAAAAATTTTGAATCCCACCACTGATGCACATATGTCATCTCTCCTGTGGGAGCTGAGATTGCTTGCCAATTTACTTCTGGGTGGCAACACAAGGTGCTGTTTGTCACCTTTAAAGCCCTTCTTAGCTTGGACCAAATTATCTGAGGCACCGTCTCTTGCCAGTCACATCCACCTGACCTACTAGAGTGGGGAGGCTAGGAGTGTTGTGAGTCCCATCCACTAAGGAGGTACATCTGGTAGGACCTAGAAGAAGGAAACGGTCAGTCCAAGCACAGCTTGTTATATGGCTCCCTCCTTCTTCCAGCTGGATGACCTTGGAGCAGCAACTTGAGGAGGTACAGTATCTACTTTCAATTCCCAAGGACCCCTCCCCATCCCCCTCTCTACAATTCATGGCAGTCTATCACCACATAACTGTGAGCACAGCAAGCATAAGGTGACAACCAACTTTCTGCCCTTCTTGAAATAAGGCATTAGGCCTGGAAATGAAAAGAGAAGAAGAAAGGTTAATTAATTAGTGTGGCTTATCAGGATACTGAGCATGGAAGTTATGTAAGAGCTTTGGTGTTCAGAAATGTTGGGCAGCTACCCATTCAGCTTCAAAGGAGGGGGATGTTTCCATTAAATAAGATATTAGAGTTTGCCCTATGAAAACGTGAATCCAAATATTATTAACTTCAAAATGTTGTTTGCTATCATTTTGCTTAGTGGGCATGGCCATGGTGGGTGTGGCCTAGTCAGCTTCCTTACCATGGCTGGGGGGGGGGATGTTTTGCCCTCTCCAGGCTCTGGAGGCTTTCTCGAGCTTCTGGGAGGGTGAAAACAGCTTCCCCAGGCTCCAGAGGCTCTCTGGAAGCCAGCCTTCCGAACTTCCAGGAGCCCAATTTTTGCCCTCCCCAAGTGTCCATGCAGGCCCTGCACTTACCTGCATCCAAAACTGGCCAGGTGGGGGCTCCTGAGAGGGGCAGGGTGGGGTGGGTGGGGCCAGCCAGGAGTGACATTTGGGGGTTCTCTGAACTGCACAGAATCTTAGCTAGGGGCTCTCCCGAACCCCTGCAAACCCCCAGCAGCCCCCCTGGATTTTGGCCAGTTTAAGAAGACTACAGTGGAAAACAGAGTGTACCTTTTAAGGTTTTTGGCAACTTAACTTCAACCATCACTGCTCATGGCTACAAAGTCTCTGCAACTCTTGCAACTCGGAAAGAGGCAAAGCCAGTGCTGCTATGTACTGAATTGTTGTATGCTACTTCCGCAAATGGGAGCAGGTCGGTCCAATTACCTTGCTGATAATTGATATAACATCTTAGGTACTGTTCCAATTCCCTGTTGGCATGTTCAAAGGAGGATGATACAAGGACCGAAATCCTTGGGTTGTCCTTAGTAATTTCAAAACTTTTGCCAGAATTGGGAGGTGAATTGCACCCCTCATTTAAGAGGTAATCCTTTAGGAGGGATGACCTTGAAGGAATGTTTTGAGGAAGTACAGTCTCAATTCCCAAGCACCCTCCTTCTCATTCCAGTTCATGCATAACAGTGAAGCACAGCAAGTATAAGGTGACAGCTGGCAGTGGGGTTATTGTTTTCTAACTTTTTCCTATGTTTTTATTGTTTGTAAGCCTCCTAGAGTCACTGTCAGCAAGAAGATAAATTTTATAAATAGTGTAAGGAGCTTTTCTTTAAATGATTATTGTGACTTGGGTTTATTGCTGAGAGCACAAGATGTAGAAATCCAGTTCAGTGTTGTGTCCATCTGGGGATGTCCATGAAGGTTCTTCAGTTAAAGTCTTTGGAATCTGTTGTCAATCATGTTTTCAATTGATGTATGCATCTTGTTTCCTGTCTTGAAAATATTCCTTAAGCAATGAAAAAAAATCTCAAAGTCCCCATAGAGTTGTATAATTTTTGAATGTTTATTTCAGCCCCACTAAGTAGACCAGATCAGAAAATCAATTCCACAGTAAGGATAAAACTATTTTTTTAAAGTGGCTGTAATAATAGAACCTTGAAAGTCTTATCATGTAGCCAACCAAGTCCAACCATTGCAGGGGAAGATGGTCCTGACTTATTTTCATTTCAAGTAAACTACAATAACACAGTTTTAGTCTTCAAAATTAATCAAGGTCATAGAGTTGGCCTCCTAGAGAACCAGTTGAGAAGCATCACCTACAAAACACTTTTTATTATTTCCAAAAGAACACCTAGCAACTTAACTGGCATTTCCATCACGTTAAACAGTCTTCTCATGTTAACCTTATTTGTGTGTGTGTGTGTGTGTGTGTGTGTGTGCGTGCGCCTGTATTTAGGATGCCTTTACAGCTTTCCACAAGGATAAGGACCTGGTAAAGAAATATTTGAATTTCCTCCTAATTGGAGAACTTGCCCCAGATCAACCGTGCTGTGAGCCCACCAAAAATGTGAGTATTGGGTGATCTCAGCTGTTGTATTCCTTTTGCAGAACCTTTATTTTAGATAGTTAGGTGTACATGTGTATGTGTATGTATATGTATATATCCCCATCACACTAATGCCTTTCAGAGCAAACAACATTATACAAAATGCAGTGGCATAAAGAATATTAAACCAAAGGAATTAAAGATATAAGGTAAAAAAATAAGAAAAGGGCAGCTAAATCTAGGTTACATCCATACTACTATCCACTTTATCTCTTCATATTTTTCTATTAGAAAGTGTAAGATGAGCAGCCACACAAATGTGATAGACAGATAGACAATCAAGAGATATTCTTACAAATTTCAATTAATTCATCTACATCTATTTATCATTTCATTCATCGTCTATTGCACTTTTAACTTATTCTCTCTCTCATTTTAAGGATATCCAGTCACAACTTTCTCAGCCATCCCCTTGACCCATTCACCTCTTATTAATTTATTTTACAGGTCAATCTTCATTCATTCTTTTTTACTGATCAAACCACCACAACATATTCATCATACAGTCACTCACTTTTGTATTTAATAGTGTTACCTTAGGATCTTTTAACCCTATCTCTTTCTTTTACTACTTCTTCAGTACCTTATTCCTATTAGAGATCTTTACTATTACTGCTATATTATTATAGTTCTTGGTTCTTTGTTTTAAGATTTGGATGTCCTGTTTAGTGTAAAGGCAGAAAGGCAGTGGGAAGCATTTTCCAGATGAGACATTGACTTAGTCAATGACTTAGATAATATTTTCTGGTGCAGTTTGTATCATTGAAGTAAATCTTTGAGTATTGACTTCATTATTTCATTGAGAGGAGAATGCATAGTAATCTTTAAAAGCACTCTGGTTACCATTCTGAAGAGAAAATATTAGGTCCAACATCTGAGAATCCAAAACCTTTAGGTGGTGGAATCAAGATGATAGACCATTATTTAGTAAGGTATTGCATTTATATCATGCACTTTCTTTGAACCTCCAGATGACATAAATTGAGGTCTCCTTAATTTATCTCAGCAAGTCTGTGTTACAGCTTGGTCTGTGAGAGAGAACAACTGGTCCTAAGTCACCCAATAAGCTGCATGGTCAAGTGGTTCAACCTGGTGCAAATCCAACCTTAAGTTTAATACATAAAACTCAAGATGGCCTTTTCGTCTAGTCTACCAAAATGATTCTTATGCAAGTAAAAAAAACCTGTCATCCCTCCTTGTAGGAAATGCTGGTAAAGGATTTTCATGAACTGCGTGCAACAGTGGAGAAGATGGGGCTCTTTAAGTCAAGATTCAGCTTTTTTGCTTGGATGTTTATGCATGCTTTCATACTAGACATTGCATCTTGGTGTATTATCTGGTATTTTGGAAAATCCTGGATGCCTTTCCTTCTTGGAGTAGTAATGTTCACCATTGGACAGGTAACCTCTTTGTGTTGTAGAGCATAGCAGTGTTGTAGAACAGTCTTCAGCATATTTCAGACAATTTAATTGCTTTCATTAGTAACTTAATACCTTGTACACGTATCTCAGTGTTCAATTCTTTGAGCTGTTGAATCTGAATATAGTAACTAAACACAGATTAAGAAAAATGCTTCAGTACCTGAGAAAATTATACTGCAGAATATGCATGATATTGCTTCATCTTTTTTGTCTGCTTAAATTAAAATGTTTGAAAGGAAGGCAGCAAGTAATAAGCTGACAGCATACAGCATATAAAGTGTTATGTATGTAGGTATGTATGTATGTATGTATGTGTATGTATACACACAGAGACATGTACCTACACATACAGTGTATAATCACACAGTATATGTAGTATAATTGGTTCTTTTCAATTAATTAATGACAATTAATGATATTCCTCTACCAATTAATTCATGCAGAAAAAATGTGGAGAAATCATAGTGTCATGTTTGTTGACTTTTGCTTCCAGATCCAGTATGGTTTTCTCCAGCATGATCTTGGCCATGTGTCAGTCTTTGAAAAGCTCAAGTGGAATAAAATAGCTCACTTCGTGGTGCTTGGCATTCTTAAGGTCAGAATCTATCCAAAAGAAGGGATGATGATTTGCGATGATTTATATAAGCTGTTGAAAAACATAAAGGGAACACTTAAGCAACACAATGTACAGTAGTTGAATGTGCTGACAACAAAATCACACAAAACTTAACAATGGAAATCAAATTCATAAGCCCATGGAGGTCTGGATTTGGAGGTAACTCAAAACTAAAGTGGAAGAAAACACTATAGGCTGATCCAACTGTGATGTAATGTCCTTAACACAAGTCAAAATGAGGCTCAGTAGTGTACGTGGCCTCCACGTGCCTGTATGACCTACCTACAATGCCTGGGCATGCTCCTGATGAGGTGGCGGATGGTCTCCTGAGGGATCTCCTCCCACACCTGGACTAAAGCATCCCCCAACTCCTGGACAGTCTGTGGTGCAACGTGGCATTGGTGGATAGAGCAAGACATGATGTCCCAGATGTGCTGAATTGGATTCAGGTCTGGGGAACGGGCGAGCCAGTCCATAGCATCAATGCCTTCGTCTTGCAGGAACTGCTGACACACTCCAACCACATGAGGTCTAGCATTGTTGTGCATTAGAAGGAACCCAAGGCCAACCGCACCAGCATATGGTCTCACAAGGGGTCTGAGGATCTCATCTCGGTACCTAATGGCAGTCAGGCTACCTCTGGTGAGCACATGGAGGGCTGTGTGGCCCACCAAAGAAACGCCACCTCACACCATTACTGACCCACTGCCAAACCGATCATGCTGGAGGATGCTGCAGGCAGCAGAATGTTCTCCACGGCATCTCCAGACCCTGTCACATCTATCACATGTGCTCAGTGTGAACTTGCTTTCATCTGTGAACAGCACAGGGCGCCAGTGGCAAAGATTAAGGTGTTGGTATTAACATTCAAAGTCCTTCATGGCTTGTGTCCGGGGTATCTGTGGGAGCGTCTCCTGCCGATATCAAATACCGATCGCCCTGTGCGTGCGCACAGACAGGGACTCCTCGGGGTGCTGTCTGTGAGACAGTGTCGGCTGGCGGTGCCCCGGGGAAGGGCCTACTCTGTCGCAGCTCCCACCTTGTGGAACCAACTACCTCTAGAGTGCCGTTTGGCTCCTGATCTCTGCTCTTTCCACTGCAATTTGAAAACCTGGCTGTTTGAGCAGGCCGGGCTGGACTGACCTCTTGGGGGAGGGGTTTAAATTAGTTTTAAATTTTAAATTAGTATTAATTAGTTTTAGTTATTGGGCTTGTTTAAGTTTAATTCTTTTTAAATATTTATTGTTGTGTTTTAGTTGTGAGCCCCCCCGAGTCCTTTCGGAGTGGGGGCAGCATACAAGTCCAATTATTATTAAATTAAATTTGCCAATCGTGGTGTTCTCTGGCAGATGCCAAACGTCCTGCACGGTGTTGGGCTGTAAGCACAACCCCCACCTGTGGATGTCGGGCCCTCATACCACCCTCATGGAGTCTGTTTCTGACCATTTGAGCAGACACATGCACATTTGTGGCCCGCTGGAGGTCATTGTGTAGGGCTCTGGCAGTGCTCCTCCTGTTCCTCCTTGCACAAAGGCAGAGGTAGCGGTCCTGCTGCTGGGTTGTTGCCCTCCTACTGCCTCCTCCACATCTCCTGATGTACTGGCATGTCTCCTGGTAGCGCCTCCATGCTCTGGACACTACGCTGACAGACACAGCAAACCTTCTTGCCACAGCTCGCATTGATGTGCCATCCTGGATCAGCTGCACTACCTGAGCCACTTGTGGGGTTGTAGACTCTGTCTCATGCTACCACTAGAGTGAACGCACTGCCAGCATTCAAAAGTGACCAAACCATCAGCCAGAAAGCATAGGAACTGAGAAGTGGTCTGTGGTCACCACCTGCAGAACCACACCTTTATTGGGGATGTCTTGCTAATTGCCTATAATTTCCACCTGTTGTCTCTTCCATTTGCACAACAGCATGTGGAATTGATTGTTAATCAGTGTTGCTACCTAAGTGGACAGTTTGATTTCACAGAAGTGTGATTGACTTGGAGTTACATTGTGTTATTTAAGTGTTCCCTTTATTTTTTTGAGCAGTGTACTTGAAATTGGGTCTGCCAATCCATCATTATTTTCTGCCTCTAAGGTTTTGAAAAATAGGATAAGGATAAAGAACTAATATAGAACACTTTAAGCACTGACGGGCTGCAAATATAAAATCATCTTTTTGTAATATCTCTGTAAAGACTGATAGTATTATTAGTGCTTCCTTACAGAAAAGGGTGATAGAATAGAATAGAACTCTTTATTGGCCAAATGTGATGGGGTTAAAAGAAATATAGCCAATCTTCATTTCATAGGTATGAATCATTTTTAACAAAATGCCCTAGCTTTGCTTTTTCACTACTAAAGAGAAAATAGTGGAGTGCTTCTAGTTTATTTTTGTTTCACACAAATGCATTTAACATTAAAGCTGGAATTTTCAATAGTCAGTCTTGGAATAAAACTTTTTCAGATGCTTAATGGGAAGGGAACAAAATGAGTCTAGCTTACACAGAAGTAATGGAGGTCAGAGTGCCGTTACTGTGCACAATTCAATTCCTGATAGATGGAAGAAAGCATAAACCAACAGAACTGCAGCTGGTTTATGTGTTTTGTTTTGTTTGTAGATAGTCAGTGGGGAATACAAAGGACACAGCATTATTCACAAATAGGTGGAATTTATGTTTGTACTTCTGTACTTCTCAAGGGAGGGCCAATGAGCATATGGAACTACATGCATAATCAACATCACGCCAAACCCAACTGCTTCCGCAAGGACCCTGATATCAACACACATCCAATGTTTTTCAGCCTGGGGAAGAAACTTTCCTTAAAGGTAAATAAATAGAAAGTCTTAGGCAGACAAAAGACTCTAAAAAATATTAGCAGTATTAAAAGAAAAAAACCCACCATATCTCTGATGAGCAATCTAGGAAAGTCGGAAGAAAAGCTTCTTTCTATCTCGCATATTTCTTTATAGCAACTCTTGCTGCTGTTGGATCACTTCAGGCACTGCCTTATTTTCTAGTCTCTACTTCTGTAATGAATCTGTCAAACTTCTTTTCTTCTTTTGGATAATAATTCCTTTCATGTTTGCTTGCCAGTTACATCAGAACCTGTTGCTATATTTCATTTTCTCCGGACTATTTGGAACTTAAAAAAGAGAAGGCCCCTAATTAGAAAATTGTTCCTATCTTAACAAACCTAGATAATTATACAGATTCCCTCTTCTGCTCAGGGCACCATTTAATAGTACAAATTTACAGGCAAAATATCAATTTTACAGTTAAATACTTAGTTTTCTGGTATCTCTCTCTCTCTCGTTGCCCCAACCAAGTTGTATGAGTAGGACTGTTAATGATTCTGAGCTACATTTAATGACACAAAGTTCCACTGCACTTCTGCATTAATCTGTACATTTTTCAAAGAACATGTTTTGATACACATTTTCCTGTGAAGTGCAGTCTAAATATGTATTCCCCTTCCCAAAACTTGTGCTTAGATGAATGCAAAGTCAAATAATTTAACCAAGTGAATTGTGCATGTTTAAGGCTGCAGTAAAATGCAGTGCCCCTTCAAAAGGTGACAAACTATAATTTTTAATGTGACAAAAAAAGAAAAAGTAATTTAACACGTGGGGATTCAATGTATGAATAAACTGAAAAAATTTAAATCAAATTAAAATGAAATCACATTTAATTTTGGTACTGTCTTGTCTATGTTTTTCCCCTGGCTCTGTTTATCTTGGAAAGGTGCAACCCTCAGCGCCCAAAAGCTGTGTGTATGGCAGAAATTCAAGAATCACAGATCAAATAATCTGTAATATGCAAAGATGAATATTTTCAAGCATCTATATTGTAAACAATGGGCCCTGACAACATGACTTTGATGTGGAATTTACATAGTTGTTGATTTAACTGTTTGCTCTCTTGCTCCTTGTGCAGCTTGGAAAAAAGAAAAGGAAGTATATGCCTTACCAGTACCAACATATTACCTTTGTCTGTAAGTGTTTTGCCATGTTTACAGGGGTCTAAATTTGGAGGAGAATAACCAATGAAGTCATGTATCAGCACTATAAAGCAGAACAGACTAAGAAACCAATGCCACACAGGTTGGGATTACCTTTATTGGAACACCTAGAGCAGGTGTGTCACAGCCCACGGGCTGCATGCATCACACAATGGCCATGCCCACTCTGTTTTGGTGAAGGAGGAAAATGTTATGATACTTCATGTGACGATAACATGACACCGCAAGTTTGACACCCCTGACCTAGAGTAACAGGATCTTGTGAATATGAATGTGTCCTTTATGTCAGGGGTGTCAAACGCATGGCATCACGGTGTTGTCACATGACATATCAGGACTTTTTTCCCCTTTGTTAAACCGGGGGGGGGGGCAGGGTCAGCACATGACGCATCCAGTCTGCCGGCTGAGAGTTTGACACACCTGCTTTATGGGAACCAGGGAGCTGCCTGAGACATTTACTCACATTACTTTCTTGGAAAGGGCTCATTGCCTCGATAGCAACTCTTTCTCCTGGCTTTCAAAGCCATTCCCTGTTCCCTCTACATCAGGTCTCTGACTCAATCACTACAGAAATACCCTGATGAGCATTGGGGCAATAGGAATAAGGTGGTTAGTTCAATGCAAAATGGGATTCAGACAGATGTTTTTTTCCCCCTAGGATGTATTATACTTTATTTTAGTCACACACTCATTTCGTATTGTCCTTTTGCATTTTTATATTAGTGTTTGCCCCGTTGATGTTTGCGATTGGTGCCCAATTGGTTTCCTTTCGCTTTTTACTTCTAAGAAGAAAATGGTTGGTAAGTTATAACATCTCTTTATTTTAGGGGATTGGTATATGGTGAAGTGTAACACATAAAGGTCCTGAATCCTCCTTCTTTCTAATGAGCTACAGGAGATGCATTACAAAATGCAAGTTTCTTTCTTTCCTTAATCCTCCACAACACCATGGGAACATTCCCTGACATTCATTTCATTGGCATTCCCTTTGGTCAGCACCAAGGTACAGAAAATGTAACTGCTTTGTTTAGGAAGGGAAGGGTGAGCAATAAGCAAATTTTTATTTTATTTTATTTATTTATTTGTTTGTTTATTTATTTAGTCAAGCGATTATAAGATAACAGGTATAAGTATAAACATAGTTCTGAATACATGAAATGGATACATATAAGAAAAATAAAAAGAAACAATAGGACAGGGATGGTAGGTACGTTGGTGCGTTTATGCACACCCCCTACAGACCACTTAAGAAAGCGGTGACGTCAATAGTAGGAAGTCTAAGGTTAAAGTTCCGGGGTTTGGGGAAGAAACCACAGAGTCAGATAGAGTATTCCAGACAATAACTACTCTGTTGCTGAAGTCGTATTTCCTGCAATCAAGTTTGGTGTGGTTTACCTTGAGTTTGTATCTATTGTGTGCTCTTGTATTGTTATGGTTGAAACTGAAGTATTCATTGACAGGTAGAACACTGCAATGTATAATTGCATATAATGTATATGTATAATGCAATGTATAATTACCCCCTACCGAAGGCAGGGTAGTTCTAGGTTTTCTAGGTCTAGAATTTCAAGTCTGGTGGCATAAGGTATTCTGCAACGAGTAGAGGAGTGTAGAACTCTTCTTGTGAAATATTTCTGGACTTTCTCAACTGTGTTAATATCAGATATGTGATGTGGGTTCCAGACTGATGAGCTGTATTTGAGTATTGGTCTAGCAAATGTTTTGTATGCCCTAGTTAGTAGTGTGATATTACTGGAGAAAAAGCTACGCAGGATTAGGTTAACAACTCTTAATGCCTTTTTGGCTATGTAGTTACAGTTGGCTCTAGCACTTAGATCATTAGAGATGAGTATTCCAAGGTCCTTGATGGAGTTTGGATCATCAACAAGGTCTTGACTATTCAGCTTATATTTTATTTTCTGATTTTTTTGCCAATATGTAAGACAGAGCATTTATCTGCTGAGATTTGAAGTTGCCATTTGTTTGACCATTCTGATACATAGTTGAGGTCTTTTTGAAGGGTAGCAGTATTGTCGGTAGTGTTGAATAGCTTTACATAATCGGCGAAGAGAATGCAGTTGCTCTTAATACGATCACAGAGGTCATTTATGTAGAGTATGAAGAGAGTTGGTCCTAGAACACTGCCTTGGGGGACACCACTGTTGATAGGTACAGAATTTGATAGGACGCTCCCAATTTTGACCATTTGTTGTCTGTTTGACGGGAATGCTTCTATCCAGTTATGCAGGTGTCCAGAGATACCATAAGATTTTATTTTAGGGGTAGTTTATCCTGTACCACTGAGTCAAAGGCTTTACAGAAGCCTATGTAGATTGCGTCTATTGCTTTGCCCTGATTGAGTTGTGTAGTCCATATGTTTTTGCAGTGTAAGAGTTGCAGATTACAGGATAGTTTTTTTCTGAAACCAAATTATTAGAGAGTAGGTTGTTTGCCTCTAAGTGGAGGATAATGGATTGGTTAATAATTGGTTAATAATAAAATATTAGTAATAACATTATTAATAATAAAATATTGGTTAATAATAAAATAGTACAATGAAAGCCAAGGAATGCTTGTCACAGCTGCAAAGAGCTGACCACAATATCTACCCTGATGTTAACAATAACCCTGTTCCACTGGGTTACATCAGGCATTATTTATTTATTTTATTTTAATTACATTTATATGCCGCCCTTCTCCGAAGACTCAGGGCGGCTTACAATTTTTTGGGATACAACCCAGTGTGCTCAGCAATAGCCTTCATTCCATTGTATATGCCTGCTTATTACTAAGCGGCATTTTTACAAGGTCAGCTAATTGCCCCCAACAATCTTGGGTCCTCAATTTACCTACCCCGAGAGGATGGAAGGCTGAGTCAACCTTGAGCCTGGTGGGATTCGAGCCTACAGTAATTGTAGACAGCTGGATCTTAAGAGCAGGCATTTAACAGCCTGAGCCACCAAGGCTCAGTGAAGTTATCTCCTAGGCTATGAATCTTTTCCAAGCCAACCTGAAAGTCAGAAAATAAGCACACACTCCTTCAGGCACAGGCAGTAGCAACAGTGGAACAGAAAGTGATGAGGAGCAGAGGAAGAGATTGCCAGGAGATTGTATTTCTAACTGCCATGGATATTGGGTTGCATTTACAGAGTGATGGGGGAGATTATCTGGGCAATAATATGGGGAGTACAGATACAGTTTAATAATAATAACAATGCTCCCAGTTAGACATATTGTGGGTATAAAACTTCATTCTTTCCTATGGGTGCAAAATACCCCCACTACTCATGCCACTAACCATTGCAATTCTCAGCCACTGTGAAACCTTTAGCAGCTTCAAGAATTCCATTTCTGCCCTAGAGAAATTCTTTCCATTTTGATGTAAAGCAAAGTTTCTGCCCAACTCATGCTAGTATGCTCCATCCCCACTCTTTTTATCATTGTGGGAGTTTTACTAGATGCACAAATGAAGAGACCCTGAAAATCCTTCAGCACTACAGTGCCCCAGAGGTGGTATTCAACCTGTTCGCACCAGTTTGGCAGAACCGGTAGCAGTGATTTGGTGTGGGTCACCAAAATTGTGGCAACCCCTGGCTGGCCATGCCCCCAACCCAGTTGCCTGGTCGCCCTGTCTCTCACTTGCCCCGGTCACTCTCCTAGCTCTCCCTACCACGTGGCGGCTGTGGCACAGCTCGGGTGGATGTCCCGGGGCTGGTGCATATACGCACCGTGTGTGCAGCCACTACACATGCAGTGCACATGTGCAGCAACCCCGGGACATCTGCCTGCCTGCCCGCCCTCCCTGAGCATGCTTTCTTCCTCCTCCCGGCAGATGCACCTCTTCCAGCCTGGCCCGGCCTAGCCAGCCAGCAGGTGGGTGGGCAGATGTCCCGGGGCTTCTCACCCCACTTGTCGCAAGATACCTGCAGCTGCTGCGTGCTTGTTTCGGTGCGGCTGGAGTCCAGCCCCACCGAAGAAAGCACGCCCTGTTCTATGTGCCAGGCCCGGCAAGTCCGATGAGCCGGCTCATAGAACAGGGCGGCCCCGGACCATTGGAGAAGCGGAGCGAAGCCGGAGTTTAGGAATTTTCACTGCAAGAAGCCTGCAACTGCCGCGTGTTCTCAAGCGCCACCGAAAAAAGCACAACATGCACTGGCCCATTGGGGAAGCGGAACGGCAGCTACAGAGTGCTCGCACCGAAAAAAGGGGCAGCTGGAGGAGACTTCTTGCACTAGAAAAGAGGCGGCTGGAGAAGACTTCTTGCACTGGAAAAGAGGCGGCTGGAGGAGACTCTCTTTCGGTGCCAAAAGCCTCCTCCAGCCGCCTCTTTCGGTGGGAGAAGCCTCCCGCAACCTGGCTGCAGCTCTCCTCCTCCTTGGCCATACTGAACAAACAGGCAGAGAAGGAGGAGAGCAGCCGCCAGGTTGGGGGTGGCTTCTCATGCCGAAAGAGGCGGCTGGAGACCGAAAGAGTCGCCTCCAGCCGCCCCCTTTTTGGTGCGAGAAACCTGTAGCTGCTGCTCCGCTTCTCCAATGGGTCGGCGATGTTGTGCTTTTTTCAGTGGGGCTGGAGAACACGCGACAGTTGCAGGCTTCTTGCAGCGAAAATTACTGATCTCTGGCTTCGCTCTGGTTCTTCAACGGTCCGGTGCTGCTCTGTTCTATACGCTGCCAACTCATCGTTGGAGAGGTGTAGCCCCTGAATACACGAGAAGTCTTGGGCAAAGTGCACGCCAGGAGTGCCTAACTGGAGCAAGAGAGTGAAGTTGGCTGCTATGGGGCGAGCGCCTTGGCTTCCCCTCTTGCTCCTCACAGTCACCCTGAGCCAGTGCAGTTCTTTAGTTGGGCAGCCAGACGGCCGGAGCAGCGCCTCAGTAACGAGGTACAGTAAGATTTGGCAGTGTAAATTTATCTCCGAGGGGCTTCTGGCAAAAAAACAAAACAAAAACCACCCCAAAACAAAGCCCATTCGGCAGGCAGACTCGGCAGGCAGTTGCAATCTTTAGTTGGGCTTTTTTTTTGTCAACCCGAGGGCAGAGGGGAGGGAAGGTACTTAGGAAATTATCCTGTCTCTGCAGCATTGGTCATGTGAGTGAGTGGGCGTGGCCAACTCGACGTCACTTGCAGTAAGGTGCCACACCACCTTGCCGAGTTCGCCATGTCCACCCAGTAATATGACCACCAAGCCACGCCCACCAAACAAGCCACGCCCACTGAACCGATAATAAAAAATTTTGAATCCCACCACTGCACTGCACACTGCTTATTACTCTGCATCTTATTGCATTATAGCTTTTAACATTTCTATTTGCCACATTGTAACTAATTAATCTGAAATTGACAAAGGAATTCATAATAATGATCCACATGCTGTTACTATTGTGCTTATTTAACACTCTGTTCTTTGACAGGAGCTGTTTACCTTAGTTTTCTATAACGTCCGTGTCTGCCTCATGTTTGTTCCTTTAATGGGATTTAAGAGCTTTATGGCTTACTACTGGTTAGCAAGGTAATGATAATTATGTAAAACTCTACCCTGCTTCTATGATTCAACTAATGCTTTTAAATGCTGTGAAGCCAAAAAGAGACTTTCAATATGTACATAGCTAGCTTTGTTTACCAGCCTGAAAAAATAATGAGGTCTAATATGGTGATCTAAAACAAATAAACTGTTAAAATTAGTATACACTGTTACTGATCACTATTACTGATTTGAGAGATGCAATAAAAATCTTCCACAAGGTGCATGCCACAAAAGGGCAACGAGTAATATCTGTATCTATGACTGTATTGTTTGGGTTTTTTAACTTAAAAATGATATGTCATCCTTCCTCACGCTCACCTCAAACTAATTTTGCAACATAAAAATGAAAATAAATTAAAAATAATCATGCTATTGAAAAGAGCATACATAGTTCACCACAATGATCTTGAACAAACAGTTGTTATTATTTGGTCATCACCAATTATCAAATTATTACTTACCAATATCTCTACAGCCACCAATTATCAGTCTCAAATATTCTCCACTCATTGCCAAATAGCTTCATCTGGGAACAGAGATTGGTGTTTAAAAGCTTGATCTTATACTATGAACAGGTTTGTATAGGAGAAGACATTTCTTTAAGGATTGATCTCCTCAGAAAAAAAATATTATTTATTTGTCCTGCACTTCACAGTTAGATAAAAATTGCATCTCAGTGGCTTCATCCAAGGAATGGGGGCATTTGGAGAGCTGCCTCCATATGCATATACAACCTATCTCCCAACCTGTGTTTCATCCAATCTACCTCACAGCAAAAGGCCTCAAATGTAGTTTTGCTAGCATGCCATTTTGTAGCCCTAAAACCCTCTCAGAAGTTGTTGGACCAATTAGCTATAAGGCTGACCCTACACCAGGGAAATGAAGGAATTTTAGACTTCTTTAATGTTTTCACAAATGACTCCTCTGTTACAATCTGGCTAGCAATCTACCTGAAAGATTGTTTCCTAAACAAACTGACAAACATATAAATGCATGCTGCAAATGCCTGAATGGTGCATGTGGTGGGGGAGGGGAGGGGAGTAGAAACCTCTTTGAGATTTTTTTGTCAAAGGAAGGAGCTGTTTGTAACTCATATGCCACTAAAAGTTCTGGAGACAATGCATGTAGTGATATTCAATCCAGAAGAATGTCAGTATTCTGTTCAATGGCTGGGATTCTTGGTGCAGCTGCTGACTAGTCCAAACCAGCAACAATCGGCTCAGGATGATGTGTGTGAAACCCAAACTCATAAATATATAATTAACATTGAGCTAAAAGGGTTTTGAGCAATTGATAGTGAGGACACATTGGAGAATTCAGGCTGGGTTTTAAAGTATATTGAGAATTATTTGCAAAGGAGAAGTGATTATGGGAAAGGAGCTGTGAAGGCAAATACAGACAAATCTTAAGCACTTTCCTCCTTCTTTAGAAACTAAGCTGAACTTAAGCACTTTTATCCATCTTTCTTGCCCAATAGTTAATCCAAATGTGGGCAGTTCATCAGCTTGTGTAACTAATAGTACTACTTACTTAATTGAGAACTCTGAAGAATGTGAGTTTTAGAATACCTGAAACTTCTAACTAGATATGAGGGCTTAAAGTGTGATAGATTGTACAAGATTCAGTTATGGTATTCAGCTGGTTCTCACCAGTTCGGGTGAACCAGTAGTGACGATATGGTGTGGGTCACTGAATTGGTAGTGACTTCTAGCTGGCCACGCCCCCAACTTGGTCGCTGCTCACTCACTTACCCCACCCACCCAATGCTTGCTCACCCCGCCTGCCCCCCAACTGAGCAGCCCTGATCTGCCTGCTCACACGTAAACCTGCGAGTCATGGTATCCCCCCACCATCCCCAGAGCTTGCCGCCCCTCCATCCCTGGAGCTTGCCAGGGTCCCCACCATCCCGGGACGTTGCCAAGGGTCCCCCACTGTCCCCGGGCTTGGCTGGCTGATTAAGTTGCCACATTCCACTCTCCCGGATCTCCCTACCATGTGGCGGCCATGGTGCAGCTCTCCAGGAGGTTGGAAGGATGTCCTGGGGCTGCCTCCCAGAGCAGTGCTGCCACCGCCACCACTCACTTTTTTCCTTTCGTCCCCCGGGAGAAGGAAGAAAGCGAGTGGCAGTGTAGGTGCTTTGGGAGGGCGGGCGGATGTCCCAGTACTGCCTCCCAGAGCAGCACCACTGTTGCCGCCACCACCACTTGATTTCTTCCTTTTTTTCCCCAGGAGAAGGAAGAAAGTACCATATGTGCAGCCCTGGGACATCCGCCTGCCTCACCTTCCTGCCACTGGGGCTGCTCACTTTCTTCCTTTCACCCCCTGGGAGAAGGAAGAAAGTGAGCGGTGGCGGAGGTGCTGCAACTGGGAGGACAGGCAGCTATCCCTGGTCTGCCTCCTGGAGCAGCACCAGCATCGCTGCCGCCGCCGCTTGCTTTCTTCTTTCTCCTGCCGCCCGTTGCTCAGGAGCTCGCCAGATCAGTTCATCCCAGACCAGGTGTGTGTGTGAGAGAGAGAGAGAGAAGAAAGAAAGAGCAAGAAAGAAAGAGGAAGGGAGAGAAAGAGACAAAAAAAGAAAGGAAGAAAGAAAGAAAGAGAAAGAAAGAAAAAGAAATAGGAAGGGAGAGAGAGTGAGTGTGGTGTGTTTGTGTGTGTGAGAGAGAGAGAGAGACAAGAAAGAAAGAAAGCAAGCAAGAAAAAGAAAGAAAGAAAGAGGAAGGGAGAGAAAGGAAGAAAGAGACAAAGAAAGAAAGAGGAAGAAAGAAAGAGAGAAAGAAAGAAAGAGGAAGGAAGGAAGGAAGGAAGAAAGAAAAAGAAATAGGAAGGGAGAGAGGGAGAGAGAGAGAGAAAACTCTGTTCCATTATTTATCATGTGTTAATATTTTACACTGTCCCTACACCTAGAGTGATTTTACTGCCCAGGGTTACCACATATTTTTCAGGGATTTACATGCATTCAATGTCTATAGTCCAGAGCATAAATATGTGTGTGTTTAACAGAGCTGAAAGGGACTTTGGAGGTCTTCTAGTCCAGCCCACTGCTCAGGCAGGAAAACTGAGGATGCCAAAATCTGAGTAGAGGTCCTGGGAAAGGTCCTGAGTAGAGGTCAGAATAACAAAACAATACTTAGAAGGGACCCTATACAATTTCAGAGAAATGGCTGTGCAGTCTTTTCTTTAAAATTTCCAGCGATTGAGCACCCAGAACTTCTGGAGACAAGCAGTTTCACTGGTTAATTGTTCTCACTGTCAGGAAGTTTCTCCTTACTTTTAGGTTGCTTCTCTCTCTGTTCCGTTTCCATCCATTGCTTCTTGTTTGCCTTCTGGTTGCACCCCCAACCCCCACTTCTTCCTGTCACCCTCTTAAAAGCCTATCACCCTCTTGGGCAAAGCATGTGAGCCATTTCCTCCTTTCAGTGGTCCATGAAAGTACATCTATAGTATGTAGATAATAAAGTCAAAAAAAGGTGAATAACATTTTTACAGAACTATAGATACGTTGAGGCTGCGTGTGACAAGGAATGGCTGGGAGGGGAGGGGCCAGGTGAGGCAGCCCTTGACGTGAGTGACATTGAATTGGCCACACCCACCCAGTCACATGACTGCCAAGCAACACCTACCCAGTCACATGAGCACTAAGCAATGCCCACCCAGTCACATGACCTCCAAGCAACGCTCACAGAACCGATAATAAAAAATTTTGAATCCCACCAATGACAAGATTGTTACAAAATACCATAGCTTTAACTCCCTGCTTTTACCTATAAAAATTATGTTTCTGTATAGTCTCTTAATGCAATGATGTGCTAATAGTAATTATCATGTTATGTTTTGGCCTGAGGAGAGCAAAGTAGTTTTACTAGTGAGTGAACCATTTAAAGAATTTGTTTGAATCACTATTGTTATTGTTTCTATGTCTACACAGGTGCTTAGAAGCTTCATGGTTTATCTGGGTCTCACAGATGAGCCATATTCCAATGAATATTGACTATGATCAGAATTTAGATTGGGTCTCTGCCCAGGTGAGATAGTTTCTAACAAATGTTGGGTCCTTAGTTCTGAAACACAGGGCCAGATCATGCTGCTGTTTTCTTAAATATTTCATGCCCTTATCTACATGGAAACATGGTCTTATAAAGTGCAGGTAATACAAATGGAATGCCTATGCTGGCAGCTAGAAATCACTCCCATATTGCAGTTTCTGAGAAAATCACAATTGCACAGTGATGCCATTTCTCATCTCATGGAGCAAAGTTACAGGGACAAACAATGAGCTAATTGTGCACAGTAGATGATGAGATGGTAAACAATGTAGCACATTGCCTGTTAATCCCCTTGTTTCTTCAGTAAAGCAGGAATAGCACCAATGCTATTCATCCTCCATCCCAAAAGACACTATATAATTCCACATCCCCACGTGTGGATTTCAATTTACATAATTGTTCTTTTTGTGGTCATGAACCAGATTTTCCACGGCATAAAAATTAACTTTGTAAGATGCATTGATCCACAGAATGAGAACATAGATCCATAAGGCTAACATATTGATTCCAGATACGAATAGCCAAAAATTGATGGTGATAGAGGAAACACTGCCGTTTTCTCTTTATAATGTAGAGAAGAACATATTGAAGTGTTGAAATACATTTTGTTGGAATATTTATGCAACAACTACAGTAGTATGCAGCCAGTAGATAGCAGTGTTTACAAGTTTGGATCTATGGTATATATCAGGTTGTCAAACTTGTGGCCCAGATGTGTCATGTGCTGGCCTGTTCCCGCTCAGTTTAGCGAAGGGGAGAAAAGTCCTGATGCATCACTTGACGCTGTGATGACATGAGTTTGACACCCCTAGTATATATTCTGGAAGAAAGGGAGTCCGATTGTGAGGCAGGTTCTTCCAAGGCAGGTCATAGAGGGAAACAGTGAGTGCTCCTTGCCTCCCCATGGCTCCAATTCTTTAAAATTTTGGGCGGTTGCGCACATGGAGAGCTGGGGGAATCAGTGTCTGGAGCAAGAGGGGAGCGCAGGCTGACTGGATGGGGAAGGAGTACCAGACTTCCGGTGCTCATGCTAGGAGAACGGCCTGCTGCGCCAGAGGGACTCGCTCATGTGCCGTCTCCTCACAGAAGATCCCGGCACTTTGAGATGCGTGCACTGTGCATGCTCTGTGTATATTAATGTATCATGTATGTTAAGCAAAGACCCTTGAACCTGGAAAAATGAAACTGAAATTACTTTTTAATGTCTGTTAAATTAATTTTTGAAAAAGTATGAGTAAATAAGGTTTTGACCCCTTGTTTTCTTGAGAGGGTAATCCCCTTTCAGAGCAGGGATTCCTTTTCCTTCCTTGCCCCACCCTGGGATTTCTTTGGCACAACTTTATTTTTTCCCCTCCTCTGGGCTTTTCAAAACACTAACCTCTCTCCCTCCCCCCCCCCACACGCACACCCACACACCCACAGAGGTTGGATCTTTCCTCCTAGCCCATACAGGCAACACCCACGCCAGTGATGTAATGTTGGGCACACCCAACTAATCACATGACCACTAAGCCATGCCCACAGAACCGATAGTAAAATTTTTTGAATCCCACCACTGCTGCTACTGTATGTTTATATTATTATTATTTTTTAATTGGAGGGTACATTAATTCATATGATTTCGTTGTACCCAGTTTTGATTTCTGTTTAAAATAAAATTAAAGCCCATAAAAGTAGATTTATCTATACAGTAGAACCTCTGGTCACAAAAGCTTCTGACCATGATCAAATCTGGTTCTGACCAAAAACATTCACATTTTTTTTTCATGGCCGATTTCCCCTTCCACACCATTTTTTTTGTAAGCACCTAATTTCCAAAATTAGCTTTGGATCATGACCAAATCAGGTTGCAATCAAAGTTATGGAACAAATTATGGTCGTGACCAGAGGTTCTACTATAAATGTTTTATATTAAATGTTATTTTGAGTATATTCTGAAATCATGCAAGCTGCTCAATTTTTAGGAATTATATGAATTATATAAAATATAATTATGAAACATTTTTGAGGAATTATTAGATGAAATTATATTGGATCAAGTAAATGGTGTTGAAAGACTGGAAAAACTCTATTAGTCTGGATATTAAGGCAGGGGTGGGGTTCAATCGGTGTTACTACTGGTTCGGAGTGCTGTGCCCGCATGTAAAACAATTGCAAAAAACCAGCTATGCCTCCTGGACAGCTGACAAGTGCTGCACGCAGGTGCACAGCATTTGAAAATCCTCTTCTTTCCTGCTTTTTCAACCTCAGCTGTGCCGCGCAAAGCAGCTGAGGTTGAAAACGCAGGAAATAAAGGACAGCCAAGAGCCCGGGCAGGCAGGTGGACCAAACAGACGACCAAAAGGTTGTCGCACCGAACCGGTTTGGTGTCTGCTGCTCTTCAGAGCTACCAGTTCTATAGAACCGGGTCAAACCGGTAGCATCCCACCACTGTAAGGGCTGGATTCAAGAAAATGTAACTTTTTTTAAAGCTACTTTTTCTAACCAATTAAAGCTTTTAAATTTGTTTCTATTTTCTGTTTTTTAATTAAAACACAATAATATTCATTAATTATTTTAGAAGGATACCTTCTTTTGAAAATAGGAGAAAAATAATTAGTCTAAATCTGTTTGCTGATGGCTGACGGAGATTTGGACGTTGCTGTTCTTGATTCTAGCCTAATGTCCTAATTTTCACAGAACTAATTACATAATATTTCCATGTCTACTTCTAAAGAAATAGTTCAATAAGAATGACTCAAGGAAGCCAACTTTAGATTCGCAGGTTGGTTGATTCACTCCAAAAGAGAACTACATTTCTCCTGAAAAGAAGCTAGCCTGTTAAGCAGAATAAGCCATTGAATCTGAAATGTTACCAATATCCTAGTCTGTGCAAATTTCTTCCCACATATATATATATATACCATTGGATTTCATCCCATGCATATAGCACCAGTATAGTAGTTGTCCTGGATTGCCTGGCCTGGATTCAGGAGTATTTCTAATGTCATACTGGGCAGTGGCCATATTATAAATGTAAATGAATGATGGTTTACAATACTGTAAATTGATAGAATTATTTCTACTCTTGATAGAAACTAGGAAGAATATGAAGGAAGTCATTGGAACACTACATGTTTTTTATTTCCCCCTTAGCTCTCAGCAACATGTAACGTGGGTGAATCTCTATTCAATGACTGGTTCACTGGGCACTTGAATTTTCAGATTGAACATCAGTAAGTACAAGCTATATGGAAAGGTTGTACAGTATATAATTCAGCTCTTGTACAGCTTTTTTCACCACTAAGCACCACCTGCATATTATGGTCCAAGTTTTAATCCAAATGATGGCTGTGGCCAGGAGTTTTGGCTAGTTCTAAAGAAAGCAGATCTTGTCCCAGTTATACATGCTGTGGCTATTTCAGACTGGACTTTGGGATCTATCCTGTTAAAATGCCTAGAAACAGCATTTCATAAAAAATGCAGCAGTGAAACTGATGTCTAGAGCTTGGGCTTTTCACATCTTACTTCTAGTTATATAGCAGATTAAAAAGTTGATAATTATAATTCATTTCTGGACCAAGTCAAAATGCTGATTTTCACCTTTAAAATTCTTTTTTAAATTAATTTTTATTCTTTAAAAAACAAAAAATACAAAAATCGCATTTCCATTAACAGTTGTTGTGTCATTGTATATACCTGTTTCTTGTTTTGTGACTATACATTATTTTTATCCTTATCCTTCACCCATTCGTACCACCTCTCCCATGTCATATAGTGTTCTTGATCCTCTTTGCCTTTCAGTTCCATAGTGAATTTATCTAGTTCAGCACAGTCCATTATTTTTTGAATCAGAACTTCATCTGGTGGTATTTTATCACTCTTCCAATTTTGTGCTAACATGATTCTTGCTGCAGTTAAGATGTGTACAATGAGGTATCTTTTATCTTTACTCAAATTCCCATTAATCATACCTAATAAAAATGTTTCAGGTTCCAATTTCAATTTATATTTTGTAATCTCAAAAAGCCATCTCTGTATTTTCTTCCAGTATTTTTTGACCTCTATAGATTGCCACCACATATGGAAAAACGTTCCTTTCTTTTGTTTGCACTTCCAGCATTCTGATTTCAAGCTTGGATACATTTTCGCCAGTCGTGACGGTACTAAGTGCCATCTACAAAACATTTTATTTTGATTTTCTTTGAATACCATCGACAAAGTCAGCTCCCAGTTCTCGGTCCAAGTCTTTTCCCACTCCTCCAAATTTATATTATGACCCACATTTCTCACCCAGGCAATCATTGGTCCCTTAACAATTTCCTCCTCTAGTTCCACCTCCAGTAAGTAATTATATGTTCATGTTATAAATTTTATATCCTTGCCTGTCAAGATTTGGTCCAATTTTTATAAATCTTTATCTATCCATAGCTCCTTTATATCTTTCCTAAATTTAGTTTGAATTTGCAAATATGCCCACCAGTCCAATATTATTCCTTGTTCTTTTAGTTTATCCAGTGTTTTTAATTCCCCCTGTTCATGTACCAATTCTTTATATCTAATCATTTTTTAATGTCTTTTGTATTTAGATATAATATAGCTTCAATAGGTGAGGTACAGTTTGGTCTTTTCAAATAATGCTTTTTTAAAATTTTCTCCCATGTTTGTAAAAGTGAGTCCCTTATCAAATGTCTATGGAAATAGGAGTGGATCTTATTCTTTTTATCCCATAGAAAGGCATGCCACTCAATTTGGAGGTCATGACCTTCTATCGCCAAAATTCTTTTATTTTTTAAATTTATCCACTCCTTAACCCATAGTAAAATTGCTGCTTGATAATATGTTTCCCATTTTGGGAGTCTGAGGCCACCTCTGGTTCTACTATCTTGTAATGTTTTCAATTTTATTCGTGCTTTTTTCCCCCCATCCATATAAATTTCATTATCTTCCTCTCTAATTCCTGAAAAGAATTCTTATCCAATTTTATAGGTATTGTTTGAAAATAGTATAATAATTTCAGTAGTATGTTCATTTTTATGGCCGCTATTCGGCCTAATAGTGATAGTTGTAATTTTCCCCAATTGGCCAGCTGTAAAAGTAATTTCATATAATTATCCTCTTTTATGGAAGAGCATCTTCCTGTTAACCAAATTCCTAGATATTTAAGTTATTTGACACTTTGTAATCCCAATTTCCTTTTCAGTTCTTTTTTTTGACTTTCTATCAAGTTTTTGGTTACTACTTTTGTTTTATCTTTATTAATTTTTAGTCCTGCTACCACCCCATATTCTTCTAATTCTTGAATTAGATAGGTCCCTGACGCCATTGGATCCTCCACAAAAAACACTAAGTCGTCCGCAAACGCCTGTACTTTATATTCTTCTTTTTTGCTCTTCGGTCTAATTATCTCCTTTCTTTGTCTAATCTGATTTAAAAGCACTTTGATGGTCAAGATAAAAAGCAGAGGCGACATTGGACATCCCTGCCTAACACCTTTTATAATCTTAAAGTTTTCAGTAATCTCCCCATTTATAATTACCCTAGCTTTTTGGTTCGAATAAATTGTGCCAATCATTTTCTTGAATTTTGATCCAAATCCCATATTTTCGACCTGTTTGATCAAGAACTGCCAGCTGAGATTGTCGAAGGCCTTCTGAGAATCCAAGAAAATCAATGCTGCCTGCTTTTCCGGGTGGGCCTCATAGCATTCTAATACATTTAATACTATCCTTGAATTGTTCCTTATCTGTCTAGAAGGTAGAAAGCCGTTCTGGTCAATATGAATAAGTTCATTTAATATAATTTTCAATCTTTCTGACATTATTGTTGTGAATATTTTATAGTCTATGTTCAGGAGTGAGATTGGTCTATAATTTTTAATCTGTTTGTGATCTAAATCTTCTTTAGGAATTAGTGAGATCTCTCCATGAGTCGGGTAATTTGGCAAAGTCTAATACCTCATTGTACACATCTAACATCACTGGTTCAAGACATTCATAAATACATTTATACAGTTCTGCTGGAAGACCATCTGGCCCTGTTGTCTTAATATTTTTCTGCCTTTCAACCACTCTTTTCAATTCCATCACTGTTATTTCTTTATTTAATATCTCTTTCTGTTCCTCCCTAATTTCTGGGAGACCTTTCGTTTTCAAATATTGTTCTATATTCTCGGAGTTTACTCCATCCTCCCTATATAGTTGTTCGAAATATTTTTGTACTATTTTCTTTTTCTCAGTCATTCGATATTCTAATTTTCCATCATCATCCTCCAATTCTTGTATCAACCTTCTTTCTTTTTCTAATCTTAATTTATGGGCTAACCATCTCCCTGGTTTATTTGTATGTTTGGAAAAAAATTCTGTTTTGCCCTTTTTACCTCTTTAATTCTCTCTTCCTGATTTATAATGTTTAATTTATGCCTAGTAAATAATCTCTCTCCTCATTTTTTCATCTTGTGGTTTTTTTTGTAATCTACTTTCTAGGTCTTTAATCTCCTGTAATTTATTCTGATTTTGCCATCTTTCCTTATTCCTTTTCGCTGTATATGCTATTACCAGCCCCCTCAAGACTGCCTTTGCTGTATTCCATATATTCTGTAATGATATTTGCTCTACCGTATTTTTGTTTAAAAAAAAGTTCAATTTCTTTCTCTACAAGGGCCTTGGTGGCTCAGGCTGTTAATTGCCTGCACTTAAGTTCCAGCTGCCTACAACTGCTGTAGGCTCAAATCCCACCAGGCCCAAGGTTGACTCAGCCTTCCATCCTCTCAGGGTAGGTAAACTGAGGACCCAAGATTGTTGGGGGCAATAAGCTGACTTTGTAAAAATGCCGCTTAGTAATAAGCAGGCATATACAATGGAATGAAGGCTATTGCTGAGCACACTGGGTTGTATCCCAAAAATTGTAAGCCGCCCTGAGTCTCCGGAGAAGGGCGGCATATAAATGTAATTTAAAAAAAAAATCTCCCTCCTTTAAGATATGGGGATTAAGTATCCACCTTCTACTCTTCCTTTTCCTTCCTTTCCAAATTATTTTTAATGGGTTATGATCGGCCCATACATTTGTCATAATCTCTGTCGTATCTAGCTGGTTTTCTAGTTCTGCGTTCATCCACGCCATGTCTAATCTAGGCCACGATTTGTGTGGGTTAGAGTAGAACATAAAGAGGTGAAAATTGCTCAGTCATTCCTTTCTCCGTGCCTCGGCTTTCTCACCTCCGTCGTTCCGACTTTCCTTCTGATCCTTTCAACGTCTCTCCATTTCCACTTCACCTTCTCCTTCCTTCTAAGACTTTCTTTTCTTTCCTTCATATCACTCTCATGTCCTGATTGGATTAAATGGTTGATAATTATAATTCATTTCTGGACCAAGTCAAGATACTGGTTTTCACCTTTAAAATTCTTAACTAGGATTACAAAACCTGTGAGCAACTTCACAGTACCCTACTACAAAGTGACTTATTAGGAAGGATGATGGTTCAACAATAATCAGAAGGACCTCAGCTTGTTCATCCCTACCCAAAACTCTTTGGGAACCAGAAAGGTGAAAGGTATCAATCCTTCTGTATCAACCTGCCTGTACTGAGTATGCAGTACTGAGTAGGAAAGGAGAACTCTTTGCCACTGAGATGGGAAGAGCAGTGTTGACAGCAGGATCCAAATCACAGAAGTATCTTCTACTGTGTCCTCTTGATATTTTTCCTCTCTTTCCACAGTCTTTTTCCAACCATGCCTCGACATAATTATTACAAGGTGGTTCCCCTGGTGAAATCCCTGTGTGCCAAGCACAACATTAAGTATGAATGCAAGCCCTTGCTCAGTGCTTTTGCAGATGTAGTGCGGTAAGTATGAGCCAACAGGAAAAAGGCCATTTGCAGGCATGTTATCAAGGGTGGATCAGTGGGGCAACATAATATCTCAAGTGGACAGTAGCCTGAAAGAACTCATTGCTGTTCAAATATGCTTTTGATTAATATCTGTAGAGATTCTCAGTGTGCTTTGATGAAGGTGTTCCCTGTTCTTTTTCCCTCTGCAGCTCCCTGAAGGAATCAGGAAAGGCCTGGTACAATGCTTATTACCAGGAATAAAATCAATACCAGTGAGGAATTGGGATGGCTCCATTGAGAGAACACCTATCTTCTCTCTTAGCCTTTGTAATTTAAAACAATTTAAATAATGATACTTTTTTTCCTATTGATTGTTTTATAATGTTGTTATATGCCACCCGGTCAGTTTTAATGAGATGGACAGCCATGTACAGTTGATGAATGTTTAAATAAATAATCTTGAAAAGGAATCTTGTGCTATTCTCCTATTCTGGATGGGTGGGTGGATTGATGGATGGATGAACAGATAGACAGAGAAGCAGAGGCCAAGATGATAAATGATCTATTCGACAAAGAACCATCCAAGATGTACTCCCAACTGCAGTGCAACACCATAGTAACATAAAAGCTGCCTGTCAGCAAGTCTGCTGCTTGCTGCCATGGAAATGGAGGGGGGCGTTCAGTGGAGAATTTTCCTTTGCAGCTTTGAAACTACTGGTCTTAGTTTTGCTTATCTCTTCACGGTTATTTGTTCTAGCTTTGGTATGCAGCAGCCAGAGACAATGCACTTGAATCAAACTTTCTCAACACATTTCCTGTTCAGTGCTTGCCCTTTGATTGCCTGGATACAAAGGGATTGGGCTGTATGGTTTGTTTCAATTTCATGCTTCGTGCACTTTTCCCTCAGATCTTGCCGGAAACTTGTTGCATTCAATTCTCTCCTAGTAAAAGTACTTTTTCTCTGAATCTATGGAGCCATGGAGGGAAGCTTGGAGTAAGCCATGCTGAACCAGGTACTATTCCTGATACAACAAGCAAGAGCCAGGGAAACTCTTGCACAGACCCAGGCTTCCTGGGTCACCCCAGGTCAAACCATGGATGGAGCTACTATAATGGTCACCAAAATTAAAATATATTATTTTACCATAAGTCCACCAGTTCGGCTTCATCGCCATTTCTTTTCTTAAAAAAGCTTCCTGTAGGGAAACCCAAAGAGGCACCTTCATAGAAAACTTTGTTTTATATTTATTTCAATCTCTCAGGATGATACGTCTAACAAAATGGTTGTTGAAATCAATATTTACTTCAACCATGGTTGATGTGCACATGTCCCGAAGATCGCTGTCTGTAGCTAGTAAGCTCCATAAGGGGGAGTAGGATTTTTGGCTTGTTGGGGGATAATGGGGTTCTTTTTTCTTACCCGGCCCATATTTCATCAGCGGGAGCTCTAGGGGTTCGGCGGGTGTTGGTTTGCTGCCTCGGTTCCAGGTTGGTGGTCGACGGCAGACGATGGGGAGCGGTGGCAGTGGCGGATGAAGGCAAATGGCCCAGCGGCTTCAGTCGATGGCTTGGCATCGTCCAGCATGGGGAGGCCTATCCGTTGTGGTCGGGCCAACCTGAAGATTTCACCGGCTCGCTGAGCCTCTGCCATTGCCAGCTGAGGGCTGCCAAGTCCGGACTGTTGGTGTGTGTTTGGAGGCGGATTTGTCCCCTTCGAGATGGTTGTGTCGGCTTGGAAGATCTGCCGGTGCGAAGATTGTGAAGAGCATGGAGAGCGGTTGGTGCAGCCATGGATCCTGGCTTGAAGGTGGCTAGAACCTTCCAGCGGAGCTTTGGCTGCTGTTGGGGGATGCTGGGATGCCTTGCTGCTGTGGTTATGCTGAACTGATGGTTTTGCTGAATGGATGGTTTTTGTCGACCTGGAGTCCTTTCATTGGGGCCAGTTTTCCCCCCATTTCATCTGCCCAGATTGGTGGGATTGATGGCCACCACCGCTGTGAGAGGGCGGTGATGGTCTTATTTTTGCTTTCTGTTCAGCCTGCAGCTGTGAGAGGGCAGCAGTGTCTGGTTGTGCTACCTCACTATATTATGGTCTTGACATTGGGACTACCACCACGGTGAGAGGGCGGTGGCTGGATTTCTTTCCATCTGGTCTTCCCCGGTCACCGTGAGAGGGTTCCTGGGTTTGGAGACCCCATGATGCCATGGTATTTATATTTATCTGGACATGATTGACTGATTATCATCTAGCCTTTGTTTCCATCTCCTACTGCCCCCATTTTATGGACAATTATGGTTTTAAAAACTTACTCAGCTACAGATTTACTGGTCCTGGGGAATGTCCCCCTGTCCCTGGTGTGGCCTGTTGGACTATCTAAGGCCTACCTTAATGACAGATCTTGGGATCCCAAGAGGTGGCATAGCGCACATAGGGGTTTTAGGGGTATTAGGGGTTGTAAATCTCGGTGTTCAGTGGATGTGCCATCTTTGGTCATGGGGGGGAGGTGTTACCCCCCATGGATAGGGCGAGGAATCTGGGCGTCCTCCTGGATGCACAGCTCAGTTTGGAGGAGCAAGTGGGAGCTGTGGCCAGGGGGGCTTTTGCCCAGGTTCGGCTGGTTCGCCAGCTCCGTCCCTACCTGAACCGAGATGCCCTTCGAATGGTCACCCATGCGCTCGTCACTTCCAGAATCGACTACTGCAATGCTCTCTACATGGGGCTACCCTTGCGGATTACTCGGAGGTTGCAGCTGGTGCAGAATGCGCGCGCTGGCTGTGATGGGGGTATCCCGATACTCCCATGTTACACCCCTCCTGCGCGACTTGCATTGGTTGCCAGCTGCCTTCCGGGTTTCCTTCAAGGTGTTAGTAACAACTTATAAAGCCCTAAATGGCTTGGGTCCAGGGTACTTGCGGGAACGCCTCCTGCCCGCATCACAGTCCAATCGCCCCGTGCACTCCCATAGGAGGGGCCTCCTGGGAATACCGTCGGTCAGGCATTGTCGGCTGGCGGCTCCCAGGGCTAGGGCCTTTTCTGTGGGAGCGCCCACCCTATGGAATCAGCTTCCTGCGGATCTTCGTTTGGCCCCTGATCTCCGCTCCTTTCGTCGAGATCTGAAGACTTGGCTGTTTCAGCAGGCCGGCCTGGATTGACCATGGGGGCGGGTAGTTTTAATAGTTTTGTTTATCATTGTAATTTTAATTGTTTTAGCTGTTCTTTGTAATTTAGACTTGTTTTTATTTAATATCTTTTTATTGTACATATTCTTTTTTTGTAGGTTCGCCGCCCTGAGTCCTTCGGGGGAAGGGTGGCATACAAGTCTAATAAAATAATAATAATAATAATAATAATAATAATAATAATAAATCCTGTAAATAGAGGGGTTTTAATGGTTTGCTAAACTTTTCATTTAAATTTTTAAGGGGGTTAGGGATGGAGGGGGGACGGGCCTGGTTGGAACCTGGGGGGGGGTTCCACCGGTCCAATTTCAGTCCAGGTCTGGTGTGGGTCGCAACTGGAGGAGGACGGGGCTGGGGTGCTCCGTGATTCTTGGGGCTGGGGTGGGGACTGCAATCTCCATGATGACCGGGAACGGCAGGAGATGGAGGAACGGAGGGTCGTATCATAGTTCTGGAGCGCGCCCTCGCTATCTTCAAGCGGTGGTGCGCTCCGACCCTCTTGTTCCCACCCGTTTCCCTGGGGGTTTGGGAGATCAGGCTCCTGAGCTCAGGTTGGTTTATTTAAATGCCAGGTCCGTGGTTAACAAAGCTCCCGTCATCCGTGAGCTGATCAAGGAGGAAGATGTGGATCTGGCTTGCATTACGGAAACCTGGTTGGGTCCAGCGGGGGGAGTCCCTCTGCCTGAGTTGTGCCCACCAGGTTTCCGTGTGCTTCACCAACCTCGAGCCCAGGGTAGGAGCAGGGGGGTGTCAGTTGTGATTAAGGAGACCCTTTGCCCACGGGAGGCCACTGTTCCTCAGATTGGCAGGTGTGAGTCCCTTCTCCTGAGATTGGGCCCTGGTGGTCAGTTGGGCCTGTTGCTCATGTACCTTTTCCCCAGCTGCATGACAACGGCCCTGCCCGAGCTGTTCAACGTACTCTCGGGGGTGGCAATTGAGTTCCCCAGGCTTATTGTTCTGGGGGATTTCAACCTGCCTTCTCTAGGTGGAGCGTCGAGGATGGATCGGAAGTTCATGGCTTTCATGATGGCCATGGACCTGACCCAAATAATTCAGTGTCCGACTCATGGTGGGGGGCATACACTTGACCTTGTTTTCTTCTCTGGGCAGTGATATAATGCTCTGGGTGGGTGAACACCAACTATTTTACCTTGTCATGGACCGATCATTACCTCCTTTGGCTGGCCTTCCAGTATGCCACCCCATGTTGCTGGGAGGCGGAACCAATTAGATGGTTCCACCCTAGTTGCCTGACGGACCCGGAAGAGTTCCAGATGGCACTTGGGTTGATTTCTGCCTCCCTTATCCACAGCCCGGCCGAGGCCCTCATGGACGCCTGGCAAAGGGCTGCCTCAGAGGCTCTCGACCGCATTGTCCCTTTGCAGCCTCTCACTTAGGAAGGTCCTGGGGAGGGAGGCCTTGCCAGGGAGGAAGGTCCTGGGGAGGGAGGCCTTGCCAGGGAGGAAGGTCCTGGGGAGGGGGGCCTTGCCAGGGAGGAAGGTCCTGGGGAGGGAGACCATGCCAGGGAGGAAGATCCTGGGGAGGAAGGCCCTGGTGAGGAAGGCATTGCCCATTCCTCCTCTTCTTCTTCATCATCCAGGTCCTCTTCCTCTGTCAGCACAGGCTCATGAGGCGTGGCCACAACAAATACATATATGGAAGGCGTTTTGACTTAAATACTGACCATAAACCCCTGCTTGGCATCCTCGTGGGCAACAAACTCACACCAAATATACTGTCACCGAGGATGCTAAGATGGACAGTTTTCCTGGCTGCTTACTGTTATTGCCTGATCCATAAGCCGGGAAAAGAAATCGCACACGCTGATGGACTCAGCCGCTGCCCCCTTCCAGACCCAGTGCCATCCATGTCAGTACTGCTCACGGAAAGCATAATGCCCGGATTGATGACATCATCTGAAATCGTGAGACTGACAGGCCGGGACAGAGTCATGGCACGGATTTCGAACTGGGTATGGAGGGCATGGCCAGGGACAACCGTGGGGGAGGAATACCAGCCTTAAGAATAGACAGGCGGAACTGTCAATGCAAAAAGGCTGTTTACTGTGGGGAGACCAGGTAGTAATCCCCCCCCACTAAGAAACAAAATATTAGAACTACTGCACAAGTGCCACCCAAGGATAGTTAGAATGAAGGCCCTTGCAAGGAGCTACGTATGGTGGCCCGGCCTTGACAAGGACATAGAAAACTGGGTCGCCACCTGCACACCCTGCCAGGAAACCAGACCGGCACCACCGGCAGCCAGACCCAGAAAATGGGAAACGCCGACAGCACCCTGGCCCAGGGTGCATATTGACTTTGCCGGACCGTTTCACGGACAAACATTCCTTATATTCGTGGACGCATACTCCAAGTGGTTGGAGGGAGTAATCATGAAGTCAACCACTATGGAGTGACTATAAGGACACTCCAAAGGATCTTCACGACCCATGGTCTGCCAGATGTCCTAGTCTCGGATAACAGACCCCAGTTCATGTCCCAACAATTCGAGGGGTTCCTGGCCGGTCTGTGGATCTGTCATGCACTGTCAGCCCGCACACACCCGGCCACAAATGGACAAGTGAAGATCATGGTCCAATCCACTAAGGACACCTTGTGGAGGATGGACTGCAGGGACTGGCAGGAAAAGATTGACCTCATGCTATTGGCCCAACCCACCACACCACACACAGCAACACACCGCAGCCCAGTGGAATTGCTAATGGGCTGCAGACTGAGAACTATGCTTGACCAAGTCCACCCAAATTACAGCCCCAAGACCACTCCAGATTCAACGGGAAAATGCAGGCAGTTCACGGCAGGGGACCCAGCCTATGCCCATAGCTATACAAGAGAACCCACATGGGTACCAGCTAAAGTGACTGAAATTACAAGACCCAAATCTTACCAAGTGGAGACGACTGAAGGAAGACTTTGGGAATGACACATCGACCAACTACGGGACTGGGACCCAAGTTCAGACAATTGGCCTAGCACCTGACACGCAGCACCTGCAATGGAGCAATCAGTGGAACAGACAGCAAACCCAATAAGAATAAACCACAGACCTTTACCGTGTGAAGAAGAAGGCTCGACAGTCCTGGCTGCGCCACAAGCGGAGTTCCAGAGTGTTCCATGGGCGGGGACCAGAGCAGCAGCGGACCCAACGATCAGGCCACTGTCCCAGGACCAAGTGAAGTGCGCAGGTCCAGTTGCACCCATAGAAGCCCTGCCTACTTCCATGACTATGTACAGTAGGCGAAGCCGGATTGGTCAGCACGAACCAATAGGGGAGGGGTGTTCTGTATGCCCTTATATGGTCAATGAGTGGAGTCTAATAGCAGACTCCACTCATTGGTTCAGCCACCGGCAGGAGAATTGAAGCCCCGTCAGTGGCTGAAGCTTGGATAGTGCCGGCTTTAAAAAGCCAGCGACTGCTGCAGCTGAGCGGCTTTGGCTTCAGCGCTGAAATAAAGTGTTCTATCGGTATTACTGTGTCCTGCCTCTCCTTTACACGCGGTCCCACAAAATAATGAGCCTATGTCCTATAAAGGAAAAGAAATCAGTACATTAAAGCAAATCCTGAAAAGAGTACGTGAACAACAGAAAGAATATCATTTCTTGGCTGCCCGACTTAATAAAAACAAAATACTGTTTAGATGGATTACACCAGAGGGAATGTTGGTGTCGTGGCAAGGGAAGAAGATCAAGATAGATACCTTGGATAAAGTTCAAGACTTCCACAACCAACTGGTAGGCACAGAAGAACTGGGTAGTAGTAGAGAAGAATTGGAGTCGGCCAGCCACGAGGACCAACAATTGGAAAAGAAAGAAAAAGAGCAGGAAGAAGAGGAAAAGAAAAAAGAAGAAGGACCACAGGAAGAGAACAGAGTAAGAAAAAGGGGACAAACAGAGGCAAGGAACAACAGGAACTAGCTAGTAGCAGCAAAGAAGAAAAATGGAAAATAACTTGAAAATACTGTCTGTAAATATAAATGGACTCAATTCCCCAACTAAATGGAACCAGACCTTTAAGAAATTGGCAAAACAAAAAATGGATATAGTGTGCCTCCAGGAGGTACACATTAGAGCTCAGGATAAAAAATATTTACAATATAAAAAGTTAGGAAAACTATGTAGCACTAGCGGAAGAAAAAAAAGAGGGGTAGCAATTTATGTTAGAGAAGGAATAAGAGCAGAAGTACTTTACATAGATTCAGTAGGTAGGACATTGATGTTACAAATCTTATGGGAGCAGAGGAAATTACTACTAGTTGTAATATATGCACCCAACAACCAACAAGAAAATTATTATAAAAAAATTCATGAGAAAATCCTAGAACTAGGTAAAGATATTTGTATGATAGGGGATTTCAATGCAGTCATGGACACAAAAAAGAATTATCATGATACTAGTAAAATGAAGAGAAAAAAGAACACCCTTCCAAAAACATTTTTTAATATGGCAGAAGAACAAAATCTAACAGATATTTGGAGAACACATAACCCAAAAGAAAAGCAGTTTACCTTTTATTCCATTCCCCATAAATCATGGTCGAGAATGGATATGGCTTGGATAAGTAAAACCCTAGTGAATGATATAGACCAAGCAGAAATAGCACTAAATGCGTGGGCAGACCATAACCCACTAATAGTAACATGGAAAGGCCAACAAAAACAAAGAGGGAGATGGACGTTGAACCCACAAATTCTGAGAGATAAAGAATATTTAGAGAAAATAAAAAAAGAATTAGAAATGTTTTTTGAAGTGAATATAAAAAAACATACTTCCTTACAGAATCTGTGGGACACAACGTAGGCCTATCTAAGAGGATTAACAATAGCATATAATGCCAGAAAGAAAAAAGAAAAAGAAAGCAATGAATTACAAAGCGAGATTAGAAATTTGGAAATGCAAGCACAATTAGCACCGGGGAATGAGCAAACTATAAGTAAATGTAGATTAGCTAAACATAGACTGAATGTTTTAGAACAGGAAAAAAATTTAAGAGCCCTGAAATTCATAAAGCAAAATTATTTTGAAAATGCAAATAAGCCGGGAAGGTGGCTTGCCTACAGACTAAAGAAGGAAAAGAAAAAAGATGGATTCAGCAGTTACAAGATAATGAGGGAAAGATACAAAATAAGATGGAAAAGAAAAAAGAAATAGTACTGGAATATTTTAATGAACTTTACAAGCAGGAAGATATGAGAGATGAGAAAACTAAACAATACTTAGAGGAAGAAAATATTCCAATTCTTAGATTAAATGAAGAGATTACTAAGGAGGAACTAAAAGAGGCAATTAGCAAACAAAAAAATCATAAAACCCCCGGAACAGACTGGTTACCAGTAGAAGCATATAAAACACTAGGTGAAATATTTGATCCAATTCTTTTAGAAATCTATAGTGAAGGCAAGGCTATCAATGTTGTGGAGAGAAGCATACATTACACTAATACCGAAGGAGGGTGCAGATACCACTTACATAAAAAAATGTCAGTAATATAATTCACTGTTACTATTTACTTCTTGCTTCTCAAATTACTGTAAACTTCCATGAAAAAGCAAGGCTTTTCAGGTTTGGAACTACTCAAAGGAAAAATGCTTATATCTCTCCCCCTGAACTCAATGGAACCTTAAAATACTGAATTCAGGTTTGATTATATCTAGCATTCCTATTTTATTTTCTTTGCAGAGCAAGGAATAGAATATTAAGATTTTGCTAAAATCATTAAAATTTTGCTACAATCATCAAAATTTTGCAAAATTCATCTAAATTAGCAAAACTTCAACAAATCAGCATATTGATTTTTCATTTTTAATAGAAGATAAGCTTGTGTGTTTCTCACCCCTGCAGCATTAAATTTGTGTATGTAATTATTATCTTTTATTGCTATTGTTGTTCTTTAATGTATCTTGAACTCCATCTAGTGGCCAAACATGTATCTATTTTTGAAATTATTTTTTATTATGCGATTTCCTTTGTTATATATAAAATTTCCATATCCACAATTCCAGTGTACTGTCTGGGTACAATCTCTTTTAAATACAAATAACAAACCTTATACACACATTAATTATAACTATTATTCACTCAATCTATTCACCATAATATTCACTTATCCTTATTAAACAGTTTCCATTATTTAATTAAACATTCTGTTCAGTTTTATCATATAATTCAGACCTTATAAACATCACATTTATCACCATTATCCTTCAAATCTAATAATCATATTTCCTTATCCTATTTATTTCACATTCATTATTTAGTTATATACTTCATTTTTGTTACATATCCTCCTTAATTTTAATTTTCTAACTTCTGGTAGTATTTTCTAACCATGGATAAAATACTTCCCAAGTTAAAAAGTATTCTCTATTCTCATCCTTAATCTTCAAAGTTAATCTATACATTTCAACACATTCTAATATTTTCTTCATTACATTTTCCTCTGTAGGTATATTTTCATTTTTCCAATTTTGTGCATACACAATTCTCACTGATGTTATCACATGTAAAATTAAATATGTAATTCTTTTATTATATTTTTCTGGTAAAATACCCAACAAAAACATTTCTGGTTTTAAATCTGTTTGTTGTTTTGTCATTCCTTCTAGTCAAACATGAATCTATTGATTGGAAGTTGACTGGACCCTTTAAGAATCATCTTCCCATCAACCCTTATTCCAATAACAAGTGCATATTGGGAAGCCAGACAGGCTCCATTTTCTTTAGCATCCTGAGGAAACTGAAGCACCAGGAAGAATCCAGCATAATCCATGACACATATTCATCTGAGGACAAAAATCCACATCCCATACACACAGCATTGCTGGTGAGATTTAGATTTATCTGTATTTGTTAATCATTATGCTCACCAGCACTGCTGTATGTAACTCAACACTGCTTATTTTGTATTTGAGTTCTTATTGAGAACTGTCGCCTTGAGTCACCATGGGTGAGTAGGCAGCAATATAAATTTTCTAAAATAAATAAATAAATAAATTTATTTATTATTTATTTATTAATGGGACTTATATGCCGCCCCATCTCCGAAGACTCAAGGCTTACAATAAAACGAGCACAATAAATACTTAAAAAGAATTAAACTAATGGTCCCAATTAAATACAAAACTTAAAATCCATCAAAATCTAAAACCACCCCACCCATGGGTCACAGCCCGGATTGGTCAAATAACCAGGTCTTCAGGTCATGGCGGAAAGTGCGGAGGTCGGGGGCCAGGCGGAGCCCCAAGGGAAGTTGATTTCAGAGTTCGGGGACCGCAACAGAGTAGGCACGTCGTCGGGGGACCGCCAGCCAGCATTGCCCGGCTGATGGGACCCCAAGGAGTCCCTGTCTATGACTTCGCACAGGGCAGTTAGTATTCGATGTCGGCAGCAGTCGCTCCCTTAAGTAATAAGGACCCATGTCATGTAGGACTTTGTATGTTAAAGTTAAAACCTTGAATCTCACCCAGAGAGCAACCGGCAACCAATGCAGGCAGCACAGGAGGGGGCTAACATGGGAGAACCAGGAAACTCCCATCACCGCCCGCGCCGCCGCATTTTGCACCAGCTGCAATCTCCGGATGGTATGCAAGGGCAGTCCTAGATAGAGAGTGTTGCAGTAGTCGAGTCGCAAAGTAACAAGGGCATGAGTGACTGTACGCAGGGCATCCTGGTCCAGGGACGGGCGAAGCTGGCAAACCAGCCGGACCTGGGCAAAGGCCCCCTGGCGGCGGCTCCCACCTGCTCCTCCAACCAGAGCCGTGCATCCAGGAGGACCCCCAGATTCCTCGCCCTATCTACAGGGGGCAACACCACTCCCCCTATGGTCAACGATGGACATTCCAAGCTGGACCGGGATGCGGTATGTACAACCACTCAGTCTTGGCCGGGTTGAGTCGAAGCATGTTGCCGTCCATCCAGATTCGTACCGCATCCAGACAGCGAGTCATCACGGAGAGGGCATCACTGATCTGGTTTGGGATGGAGATATACAATTGTGTATCATCTGCATATTGATGATACCTCACCCCAAAACCACAAATGATCTCACCCAGCGGTTTCATGTAGATGTTAAATAAGAGGGGAGAGAGGACCGACCCCTGAGGGATCCCACAAGTGAGCGCCCTTGGGGCCAACCTCTGCCCCCCTGCCAACACCGATTGCGACCGCCCCGCGAGGTAGGAGGAGAGCCACCGAAGAACAGTGCCCCCCACCCCCAACCCCACGAGGCGTCGCAAAAGGATACCATGGTCGATGGTATTGAAAGCCGCTGAGAGGTCTAATAGGACCAGGACAGAGGAAAAACCCCTGTCCCGTGCCCTCCAGAGATCATCCAACAGTGCGACCAATGCCGTCTCTGTGCTGAAACCAGGCCGGAAGCCCAATTGGTACGGATCCAGGTAGTCCGTTTCCTCCAGGAAAAGTGGAAATTGCTGAGCCACCACACTCTCAACAACCTTCGCCAAAAAGCGAAGGTTGGAAACTGGACGAAAGTTATCTAACATGGTCGGATCCAGGGCAGGCTTCTTCAGGAGGGGCCTCACCACCGCCTCCTTCAAGGTGGAGGGAAAGACACCCTCTCTCAAAGAAGCGTTGACAACTGCCCGGATCCAGCCGCAGGTGACTTCCCTGGCGGCATAAGCCAACCAGGAGGGGCACGGGTCCAACAAACATGTGGTGGAACTCAGGCGCCGCATAATCCCGTCCACTTCATCCTCGGAAACAGGATCGAACTCATCCCAGGACGTAATGGCCAGACTACCTGTATCCCGTTTCTCCAACCACTGCAAATCAGAGGACAACCCGCTCCGAATCCAAGCGATCTTATCCGACAGATATTGACCAAATTCCTCAGCTCTTCCCCGCAGTGGGTCTGGCCCCTCCTCTGGACGAAGGAGGGAGCGTGTGACCCGGAACAGGGCGGCTGGGCGGTTATCTGCGGACGCTATGAGAGTGGAGAGATAAGACCTTCTCACCGCTCTCATCGCTCCCAGGTAAGTCCTAATATGGGCTCTTAACTGGGCTCAATCGGCCTGGGAGCGGGTGGCCCTCCACCTATAAATAAATAAATATTGTATTTATTTCTACTTTTCTCAGTTTCACCCATCTGTCCCTTTATTAAAGCATTAGATCTATGCATACAGTCTGTTTTATTGGAGGACAGGTGGGTTTAGCTGCATGTCAAGCTGCACACAGGGTATTGTGTAGCAAGGACAGAACATTATTTCTGATGGATCTAGTACATCTACACATACAGTTTTTTTCCTCCAATAAAAATAATTTAGATGTATAAGAATTAGAACTCCCTTTTTATGACCCTGTAGTCCCTATTTGGGGTAGAGTTGGGGTGACTGGATGGAGCTGAGCATTTACTGCCTGGATGCCTGTGGTAGCTACCGAGATCCTTTAGATGGTGCTAGCAGCAAACTGCAGCTGTCTAGAAAGCCTATATGGGGCCTCTTGGCTACTGGCATGATCTCATTCCCTATATCTTGGTGAAGGTGGAATGTCCCGGACTTTCCAGGCTTATAGATGATCTCATTTTACTAACATCACCACTAGTATTAAGGATTGGTTGGGAGGTTGTACCAATGTGGATGGGGGGGTTTCACCCATGTGGGATCTATTCTCCAATCCAAATGCTGTATCTATGCTACTCTTTCTTGCTTGTAAAAATGGTATAAAAGTAATTAACGTCAAATATGTGGTCAGACATCTTTGCACACTGAAATGACTGGTTATTGAATTCCAACAGATGCCCTTCCTAACACCAGAGTTCACAGCAAAAAAATTTTTTGCACCCTAGGAGACAAACCACTAGCTAGGATTAAACTCTCAACTTTCCGAGTGGGAGACAAGCATCTTCACCACTAGGCCATCATGCTACTCATATAAATATACAATAATAATTTACGATAAATTTCATCCTATTTGCTTTTTAGTTTTTTTAAAAAAGTTATCAAAATAAATAAATTATGTAAGTTATAAATCTGCATCCATTATTTAAAGATAATTAAGTATATATGCTGCCCAAAATCAATAGTTCAGTTTTAATATGGATTATTGCTGACACAATTGCTAAGTGACTCTTTCTATGGCTGTGCCAGTCACCTACATTTGAATAGGTGGAAGATTATACTGACATGAAACTTATTGTCCCCATAGGTCAGGGGTATCAAACCCAAGGCCCGCAGGCTGGATGTAGCCAGAGGGGGTGCTTAAATCTGGCCCATGGGGCCAGCCTGAAAATAGCAAAGGACCGTCCCTCATTGCCTCTGGCAACCAAAATAGGGCATGGGGGGAGCCACACACTGCTCCACACTCTTTTTTGGCCTGGATGGCCTCCTGCAGCACTCTGCCAGCCAAAACAGGGTGTGTGGGTTGCGTGAGTCCCTCTGGATCCCGTTTTGGCAGGCAGGGTGCTGCAGGAGGCCATGTGGCCACAAACATGGCACTGGGGGGGGGGCATGTGAGGCTCCCCTGTCCCATTTTGGCCAGTAGAGTGTTGCAGGAGGCCATCCAGGCCTGCCTCCCCCCCACCCCGCCGACCAGTGGAGAAGAACCACAATGCTGATCTGGCCCTTGAAGAAATCCAGTTTGATACCCCTACCATAGGTGCTCTTTCTTCTGACTCTATTGCCTCTCTTGTTTCAGATTTCAGACATGTTTCAGGACTATAATGTAGATCAGACTAAAAACTAATGCTACAGAGGTCTAAAACTATTTTTATTGGAACAGATAATAACAGAGTCTTACAAGTCAGATGTGCTTCCCCTTGCGTCTCTTTATTTTTATGCGTCCAAGGCATTTTCTTAACTTTGGTTTTTGGCCTGGACTCAAGCCCTATCCATCTGACCGTGCCAGCAGCTCCTTCTCCTGCCTTCAAGGCCATTTCCTCTGCCCTTTCCATCACAGCAGGCAACAAGCCTTCCCCCAAGGTATTGCTGATAAAGCCTGATTACTTTGATGCTGCCCTCAGTTAATGTTAAAACAAGGGGGGAAATATTACTTTAACACTGGCATGTGACTTGTGGCTGCTTCATTCATGGGCTGAAGAACAGGCAGATGTTAAGTTTGCATGAAGAGTCAGACGCGAAGAGCTTCAGTGAAGAGTTTATTCAGTGACTACAGCTCGAATGGACCCGAGTTGGCTGGGCTACGGCTGCCTCTTATAGCCTGCAGCCGTAGTTGCCAGCCAACAGGAGTGCAGGGTTTCTTCCCGCACTATTTAAACCAATACCATTTAACATTTTACAAGAACAGTTCAAATAAACCAATAACATTCAAACCTACATACATAACACGCCTCCCCACTAGGTTCAGTCCATACCAAACCCCAACCTATCTAATGTATTCCTTTAAATAGGTGGGGCTCTTACGTGTACGTTGAGACCTTCGTGGTTCAGAAGTTTTAACGTTCTCACCCAGTGAGAGAGGAAATGTGTCTGCTGACATTTCCCTGCTGGGACTTCCTGTGAAAGGAGACCCTGTTAGACTGTTAGAATCTGGTCTCTCCTCCCAACCCATCTCCATTCCAATGTCAGCACCCAAGTCAGGTAGTGATGTGCAATCTTCCACTTCTAAGGATGGATCTTGGCATTGTGACAGGGTTCGGGATGGTTCCTGTCGTAATGGCTCATTACACATGGGGTTGATTCTTGCTTGCTGATTTTCCTCCTGTTCCTCCCCTTCCCACCTAGAAGTGACATCAGGTGAGGGAACCAGAGAGAGACAGGGGCGATGTTCCTGAGGGAACCTGGATCTAAGTTGATCAATGTGCCTGCTCCAGAGGAGTCCATCCTCTGTTTGTACCCTGTAAGAATGAGGGCCAGTGATGTGAGTTATTTCAGGAGGAATCCACAGAGGCTCACCTATAAGGTTCTTAGCATACACAGAATCACCCACACTGAAAATACGAACTTTGGAAGTGGAATCCAGTGGTGCGTTGGGTGTGTAAGTGGGATGAAGGCGGTCAAGGGATGACCTAAGTTTCCTACCCATCAATAACTCTGCTGGGGATAAGTTAGTAGATGGGCTAGGAGTGATGTGCTGAACACTAAGAAGTTTTTCAACTTTCTCAGTGATGTCCCCAGGACCCAGTTGCTGGAGCTTCTCTTTGGTAAAGTGTACCATGTGTTCAGCCCGGCCATTAGCCGAAGGGTGCCCAGGCGCAGTGAGGGCATGTCTGATACCCTGTTGTGCTAGAAAGGATTCAAAATGTTAGATGTGAATTGAGGGCCATTGTCAGAGACAAGAACATCAGGTAACCCATGGGTTACAAACAGTTTTCTGAGCTGCTTGATGACAGCATCAGTTGTGGTGGATGTCATGGGAATTACCTCGAGCCATTTGGAATATGCATCTACTATAACCAGAAAAGTGTGCCCTCTAGTAGGACCTGCGAAATCAATGTGGATCCTAGACCACGGGCCCCTAGGAAATTCCCATTCCTGTGTGGGGCGTGAGGTGGGCAGGCCTGACTACCTGGCAATTGGGACAAGATGCAACCCAGTTTTCAACCATTTTGTCAATACCTGGCCACCATACATAACTCCTGGCCAATCCCTTCATCCTTACAATCCCAGGATGACCCTCATGTAACATTTCCAAAACCTCTCTTTGCAGTTTTGCAGGAATAACCACCCTGTTACCCCACAAAATACATCCTCTTAATACAGATAATTCAGTTTGCCTGGACTTAAAAGGTTGGGCAAGGTGAGGTAGATCTTGAAGAAGCCAAACTTTCTTAATCCAGCCTATAACAGGAGCCAATAAAGTGTCTTTGGCAGTCTCTCTGGCAGTTATACATCTCCACCCCGGGCCACATCAGTGATGCTCTCTCCGTGATGTCCCGTTGTTTGGAAGCGGTGCGAATCTGGATGGACAGGAACATGCTTCGTCTCAATCCAGCCAAGACAGAGTGGCTGTGCATACCGACATCCCGGTCCAGTTTGGAGATTCCATCTTTGGTCATGGGGGAGGAGGTGTTACCCCCCGTGGACAGGGCACGGAACCTGGGGGTTCTCCTGGATTCACGGCTCAAGTTGGAGGAGCAGGTGGGAGCCGTGGCCAGGGGGCCTTTGCCCAGGTCCGGCTGGTTCGCCAGTTGCGCCCATACATGGACCGGGATGCCCTGCGCACGATCACTCAGGCGCTCGTTGTCTCCCGGTTGGACTACTGTAACGCTCTCTATCTAGGACTGCCCTTGTGCACCACTCGGAGGCTTCAGCTGGTGCAGAATGCGGCTGCGCGGGTTGTGATGGGAGCCTCCCGATACTCCCATGTTACACCCCTCCTGCGTGGCTTGCATTGGCTTCTGGTTGCCCTCCGGGTGAGGTTCAAGGTTTTGGTTTTAACATTCAAAGTCCTACATGGCATGGGTCCAGGATATTTACGAGAACGACTTCTCCCAGCCTCAAATACCAGCCGCCCGGTATGGTCGCACAGGCGGGTCTCCTCGGCTGCCCTCCGCGACTCAATGTCGTTTGGCAGGGACCGGGAGGGCCTATTCTGTGGCGGCCCCACTCTATGGAATCTTCTTCCGCTGGAGCTCCGGCTGGCTCCCGATCTCTGCACCTTCCGCCGCGAGCTAAAAACCTGGCTGTTTTTACAATCTGGGCAGTGTTGACCCTTGGGGTTGTTTACGTAATTTTGGGGTTTTAATAATAATACTAATATTAATTCGGCTTTAATTTAATATATTTTTAAGTAACTTATTGTTGTATTTTATTTTAGTTGTGAGCCGCCCCGAGTCCCTCGGGAGAGGGGCGCATATAAGTCGAATAAATAAATAAATAAATAAATAAATAAATAAATAAATAAATAAATTTCAGCAGCATGAACTGGAAGCTTAGCAACAGTTTCTAGGAAAAAGGTGTGTGTTTCAGGTTCAAAGTCCTCCTTCTGGCAAGGCAGTGGGCAACGACTCAGTGCATCAGCATGTCCAATGTCCTTGCCAGGCCTGTGAATCAGTTTGTATGAATAAGCTGCAAGAAATTCAGTCCACCTCAGCATTCTTGGTGACAGGATAGTAGGTGTAGGTTTGTCTCCTGCCACAATGCCTAATAAAGGTTTGTGATCTGTAACAATGGTAAATGACCTGCCATACAGATATTCATGAAATTTCTTGACAGCTGCAACAACTGCCAATGCCTCTTTGTCCAGTTGGCTATAATTCCTCTCTGCTTTGGTCAAAGTGCGAGAGTAAATGCAATAGGGGCTTCCTTCCACTGGGAAGCCTGTGGCTCAAACCCCCCACTCCAAAAGGGGATGCATCACAAGTCAGTACAACAGGCAAATTCTCAGAGAATTGTATCAATACAGCATCAGATGTGATTAGTCTCTTAATACTGTTAAATGCTGATTGTTCCTTCCTCCCCAGATCCAAACAGCTTTTTATCAAGCAATCGGTGCAAAGGTTCAGCAATGGATGCCTTTTGAGGTAGAAACATGTGATAAAAGTTAATGAGTCCAAGAAAGGCTTGCAAATCTGTTTTGCATTTAGGTTTAGGGCTTCTTTGATTGCTTTAACCTTGGCATCAGTAGGGTGGATGCCATGCTTGTCAATCATGTAGCCCAGGAACTCAACCCTGTCTGTTTTAAGTGTGCATTTTTCTTCCTTGACTTTTAACCCCGCTTTTCTGAATCTGGTAAGGACTTCTCTGAGTCTTTCTTGAAGCTGAGTGTCATTTTCAGCAGAGATTAACACATCATCAAAGTAAGGCACTACCCCTGGCAGTCCTTGAAGCATTCTTTCCATAAGATTTTGAAAAATGCCTGGTGCCACGCTTACTCCAAATTGTAACCTTTTACATTTGAAGGCACCTCTGTGAGTCACAATGGTTTGTGCCTCTGCAGTGGCATCATCAACTGTTAGTTGTTGATATGCCTGGGCCAAGTCCAATTTGGCAAAGACTGTACCCCTGCCAAGTGAATGTAGCAGATGATGCACAACTGGCACTGGGTATGCGCTCTGCTGCAGTGCATGGTTCAGTGTCCCCTTATAGTCTCCACAAATTCTTACTGACCCATCAGCCTTGACTGGTGTGACTATGGGTGTTTCCCATCTGGAGTGATCAGTGGGCTCTAAAACCCCTTGAGCAATTAATTTGTCTAATTGTGCATCAATTTTTTCCTTTAAAGCAAATGGAACCCTCCTGGGCTTTGAACGAATTGGGGGCACCTTGGGATCTAGGTTGAAAGTGATAGGGGTCCCCATATACTTGCCCAGTCCTTCGCTGAAGACCTCTGGAAACTCAGTCTTCAAGGCCTCCTCCCATTCAGTGTTGCTCACGTGATTGATGCCAGTCACCTCGATGCCTAGTGGCTTGAACCACTCAAGTCCCAGCAAGCTTGGGCGATCCTTGTGCACGATGGTCAGGGGCAAACGTTTGGTGTGGCCTTTAAACTGCACGTTGAAATCTCTTGCTCCAACTACTGGAATCTTGTTCCCTTGGTAGTCTTTAAGAGTCAGTGCTTGCTTCTGGAAATGTTTCCTGAAGTTATTGGGCTCCGCCCAGGGCTTAAGCTCCGCCCACCATCCACAGACCAATGGGGCATGTGAGAGGACTAATTCGATATTGGAACAGTATCTTAGATGCTATATAAATTATCAACAAGATGATTGGACTGACCTACTACCATTTGCTGAGGTGGCATATAACAATTCGATACATAGTAGTACTGGGTTTACTCCATTTAAAGTGACTTCGGGGCAAGATTTTGTACCCATACCCGAGCTTCCACAGGAGAAACCTAACATTCAGTCCCTGGATGAGTGGATAACCCAGCTCCAGCTTAACTGGGCGGTTGTCTGCAAGGCATTAGATGATGCTCATCAAGCTCATAAAAAATTTGCAGATAAAAAAAGATCTCCTCAAAAATCATATCAAGTAGGGGATAAAGTGTTTCTGTCCACTAGATATTTGAAGACTACACAAAAATCAAAGAAACTTGGTCATAAATATGTTGGACCTTTCCCGATTGAAAGGATTGTGAATCCTGTGTATTCTTGCTCCCTCTCTTTTCAACTTGTATGTCAGTTCAGATGTGCTGTTCAAGCTTTTTTTGAACAAGCACATAGAAATTGGCAACATTGAGGACCATAGACACAGTGGTCAGCCAAGGGATGCAGCAGTTTAAAGACACATCATGCTTACTTCCTTTTGACATTGGAAGATGTTCAGCAGTGCTGTGCTGTCCAGACAGTTTATAGTTAATGGGAAGTGGGATAGTTAGTTAGGAATTGGGAGCTGTCCCCTTAAGGGAATGCATCATGGTAAATGTAGTTAAGGTATCCTGGGAAATGTAGTCCATGTCATGTGGCCACATCTGTAATCCTGATTGGTCACTGAATTGACCCTTGGTGGGTTGGGGGAGGTTCCTGCACTTTTGCCTGAACCCAGCCTCGTGCTAGCATCTCTACCCCTGCTCCTATGATATGGGATGAAAGGGATAAAAGATTACCGTCCTTTTACACCAGAAAGTCAGCTATGCAAAGAGTTGGACATTGAGATGAATCTCGACGTAACTGTAAGTTATATTGAGGATGCCTGATGAACCAATAAAAAGACTTTGTATGGATGCTTTGTGGAGTTATCTATCTGCCTTTATACATTCAGTCAGTAATTATAGAGGGCAGAATAGTAAAAGGATGGTGTAAATTTGAATTGCTGAAGCCCAGAACAGTAAAAGGATATTCTATCTTCAAACTCCCAAGATTAGCAAAAGGATGGTACTTATCTGGAATCCCTCAGTATAAAGACCATTAATTTGGACTCCCGAAAGTAAAGAATATAAGTTAATCAGTTTGCCTGTGAAGGACTCCCTCTCTCTGTCTCCCTTTGAGCAGCTGAAGTTATACAGCCTGTTTGAATTATTGGGAGGGGCAAACAAGCAACATCGTCCCTGTCTCTCCCTGGAACCTAAGCTGATCAGATTGCCTGAATGAATTTTCTCTTTCTGAGCCACAAAGTTACCAAACCTGTTTGAATTCACAGGGAGAGGCCAGAGATTCCCATGTCTCTTCAGCGAGAGGATTTACAAGCTACTTCCTTTCTGTATAAATTTGCATCTTTGCTGTCTCCCTGCTGTCTCAAAGAACTTTTGCAAACAAGAAACAGGATTTAAGTCAGAAAATGTGTTAATTCCTAAGGCTTCAGTCAGAAAGGGACAATTGTTGATTTCCTCTGCTCATCTGGAAGGGAGGCAAAGCAATAACAAGGCCCTTTAATTAGTTTATGATGGGGTCTCTAAGCAACAAGGTCGTAAAAATTCCTTGGATTCAGCCATCTCCAGAGCAACGGGGCACATTCCCCCCCTGAAGAGAGAAACTTAATGCCAGCAAGCATTTTAAACACAGAGTTGCAGTTTGCCTCTCTTTGCTGACAGAGCAAGAAGATTTTTCCTTTACAGACAATTTAGAAAATAATTAAAAGAGACCAGTCTAAAGTCAAAGACCAGTCTAAAGTCAAAGAATAACAGCCTACACTGTTCAGCAAAGAGAAATTATCTAGCCACAGTGTTCATGCAATATACCACATATTGCATCTCCCTAATGACATTTCCTTCCAGCCTAATTGGCTATCATTCAACTAATAGCCTACAGCACCATCTGGTGGCAAGTAGAAAATTTCATAGGAAAATTCCAAACATGTATATATATATATATATATATATATATATATATATATATATACATATATATATACATACGTACGTACATACGTACATATATAAATTTACACCAACCCTCACCACCAAACTCAAGGGTCAAGTTCCACCTCGTGGCAAGCAATGAATTTCACAGAAATTTCTAAATTAATTCATTAGCTTGTAGCAACCCCTGGTAACTCAACACAAGGGTCCAGCACCACTAAGAGATCAATTTGCGCATTGCATCAGTGTTTTCCAGACTTGACAAGCACCACTAACAGGCCAATTTGTGTACTGCACCAACGTCTTCCAGACCTTTCAATGCACCCTCTAGTGGCCAACCAGTGTACTTCGTCAATGTCGCCCAGACCTTGCAATGCTAGTGGTCAACCATTGAAATTTACTGAATTTTCTCAATTCAGCCACACGCCTGCAGCGCCATATACGTGGTCAAGTACTGAATTTTGCATAAGTTCCTACATTCAGCTACCTGCTTGCAGCTCACCCTAGTGAAAAAAAGGGAATTGCATGGAAAACCACTACATTTTCCAAATTCACCTTTGCCTATTTGAAGCATGGCAACATCTTCAGCCATGACAGATGTCTCTGATGTACCAGAGGACTCGAACCCTCCACCCACCCTAGATGTAGACGTGGAGTCATACTTGAGGGAGGATTGGGACTGGCAGTATCAACGCCATACAAATTTGTGGAAGGAGCTGGAGAAGATCTGTGATACCCCCAAACGCAGGCTGTTCCTTGAGAGAATCCGCACATTGCTAGATGATCTATATGACCTTCTCGCACAGTGGAGAATCAGTGAAAGTGAACTCAAGTTCATCCAGTCGCAGCTGGGTGACCCAAAGCTCCAAGAACACATTCAATGCTTTGAGGAGCTAAACAAGGAATGCAAAGACTGCATTCAGGAAGGCAAAGACTGCCTCCATGCAGCCCTCCATGCCATGCTTCAGTGAGAGAAGGCCACATCTGCTAGGTCTTCCCATCCTTCCAGAGAATCCTCCTATCCCAGCGGTGCATCTAAGGCCTCCAAAGCAGCAAGTTACGCCAACAGAGCCGCAGAAGCTGAGATAGAAGCTGCTGTAGCAGATGCAGATCTATGCGCCACAAAGAAGGTGACAGGGCAGAAGGTGGCATTAGCAGCTCAAGCAGCATAAATGGCCAGCCAACAAGCAGAAATGGCCAAAGCTTGGGCCATGCAACAGGCAGAAATGGACAAAGCTCAGGCCCAATTGGAGTTGGTTGTAAGACAAAGGGAGTTGGCAACAAAAACAGCATGGGCTGCAGCATTGCAGAAGGTGGCCACCGTCGCCTGCCTCAACTTCAACCTCGAAGAGTTGGGAGAAGAGAGCCCAGAGAAACATGTCAAGGCCTATGTGGGCAAGCAAATTGGCCCACCAGTAACATCAAAGATTTCTCCACAGGTAGGCACGCAAACAGCCACAGTTGCCATACTCAATCCACAGGCAAAAGAGTTCCTACCACACCCTCAAGGCAACTCTAATGCAGATATAGGGTGAGACGAATGTGGTACCCACACCTGGCAGCAAGAGAGACCATCTGCACATGTGTTAAAGGATCACAACCTCCTCATAAAGTACTCTGAGGAGAACCACGAACCGTCTACAACATATGCCTTCAAGCCAGAATGCCATGCCTACGAGGGTGCTGACAGCAACAAGCACGCAGCCGCTCTGCATCCAGACTCTGAGCCACCACAGCAGACAACTCATAACCCCCCCCCCCTTGGCCAAGGAGCCTCAGCATGCTGCAGAGGCACCCCTGGAGCCAGTGGCGAGTTTCAATTGCATGGCAGTGTGCGACAACACATTATTCCCTTGTTCGTGTCATCAGATCTGCTTAGCCAACGTATACCCTGATGGACTCCCAGAAGAAGCAGTGAAGTTGTGTGTAATAGTGGATAATCAGAGCACTTGCTCACTGGACAGATCCACATTCTTTGACCTCTTCACTGTTCCAAAGGAAGAAGTGCACTTCACGATATCAATGTGCACCGTACCACGAAGCACGGCAGGGAGGAGAGCTATTGGACTCTGTATAGAGTTGTTAGATGGGATCCCAGATGACCACAGCCAGATTGCAACACCAGAGGTAGCAAGCAACATACCTCACCTGAAGCACATGGCTCATCACTTTCCTGCTGTAGATCTGATGGCCAAGATTCTGCTCTTGTTGGGAATATGCGTCCCTGATGCTTTCGTTCACAATGCAGTAGTCAAAGGCCCAAAAGGCTCCCCATTTGCCTTCAAGACAGTGCTAGGATGGGGAACTGCAGGGATAGTCTACATTGATTGGCTGCAGGCCCCATCCCAGGCAAATGTCATCACAACATCTATCCCAAAAGCTTGCCAACACCCCTTAGAACCGTTGGAAGCAAGAGTACCTGTCCACCCTAAAAGTGACCAGCATACTTTCATCAAGAAGTGACCAGCAGACTTTCACCAAGCCGCTCTACACCAGATTGGTCTCCAACCTAGTGTTGCTGCGTGGAAAGGCTGAACTTGAAGACTGAACCTCAAGCTTTGCATGCTTTGCTTTGTTTGATGCTTTATTACTGTTTACTGTTTATCTTAGTTATATAGTCAATTATTATTTAGTTGGTAGTGGAATTTATAATTCCAGGAGGAGAGTGTGCTATCCAGACAGTTTATAGTTAATGGGAAGTGGGATAGTTAGTTAGGAATTGGGAGCTGTCCCTTTAAGGGAATGCATCATGGTAAATGTAGTTAAGGTATCCTGGGAAATGTAGTCCATGTCATGTGGCCACATCTGTAATCCTGATTGGTCACTGAATTGACCCTTGGTGGCTTGGGGGAGTTTCCTGCACTCTTGCCTGAACCCAGCCTTCTGCTAGCATCTCTACCCCTGCTCCTACAATATGGGATGAAAGGGATAAAAGATTACCATCCTTTTACACCAGAAAGTCAGCTATGCAAAGAGTTGGACATTGAGACGAATCTTGATGTAACTGTAAGTTATATTGAGGATGCCTGATGAACCAATAAAAAGACTTTGTATGGATGCTTTGTGGAGTTATCTATCTGCCTTTATACATTCAGTCAGTAATTACAGAGGACAGAATAAGTGCTATCGGCACAGAACTGGCAGAAACCAATGGGACCCAGGTATTTATTTATTTATTTATTTATTTATTTATTTATTTATTTATTTGACTTATATGCTGCCCCCTCTCCAAAAAGGACTCGGGGCGGCTCACAACTAAAAAATACCACAATAAATAAATTAGTTAAAAGCATATTAAACAGATTAAAGCTGAATTAAAGTTAAAACCCATAGTTAAAATAAAACCGACCCCAGAGAATCAGCACAGCCTGGATTGTAAAAAGAGCCAGGTCTTCAAATTGTGGTGGAAGGTGCGAAGATCGGGGGCCAGCCGGAGCTCCAGCGGAAGAAGATTCCACAGAGTGGGAGCCGCCACAGAGTAGGCCCTCCCCTGGGTCGCCGCCAAGCAACATTGAGTCGCAGGCGGCACCCCGAGGAGACCCCATCTGTGCACCCGTACAGGGCGGTTAATATTTGATGTTGGGAGGAGTCGTTCTCGTAAGTAACCTGGACCCATGCCATGCTGGACTTTGAATGTTAATACCAAAACCTTGAATCTCACCCGGAGGGCAACTGGAAGCCAATGTAGGTCGCGCAGGAGGGGTGTAATATGGGAGTATCGGGAAGCTCCCATCACTACCCGCGCAGCCGCATTCTGCACCAGTTGAAGCCTCCGAGTGGTACACAAGGGCAGTCCTAGGTAGAGAGCGTTACAGTAGTCAAGTTGGGAAATAACGAGCACCTGAGTGACTGTGTGCAGGGCATCTCGGTCCAGGAATGGGTGCAACTGGCGAACCAGCCGGATCTGGGCAAAGGCCCCCCTGGCCATGGCCCCCACCTGCTCCTCCAATTTGAGCTGTGAGTCCAGGAGGACCCCCAGATTCCGTGCCCTGTCCACGGGGGGCAACACCTCCTCTCCCATGACCAAAGATGGAACATCCAAACTGGACCGAGATGTCGGTATGCACAGCCACTCTATCTTGGCCGGATTGAGTCGAAGCATGTTCCTGTCCTTCCAGATCCGCACCGCTTCCAGACAACGGGACATCACGGAGAAAGCATCACTGATGTAGACTGGGGTGGAGATGTATAACTGTGTATCATCAGCATACTGATAACTCACCCAAAAGCCACGGATGATCTCACCCAGCGGCTTCATATAAACATTGAACAGGAGGGGCAAGAGGACCGACCCCTGGGGCATCCCACAAGTGAGATACCTTGGAGTCGACCTCTGCCCCCCTGCCAACATTGTTGGCGAACGTCCCGAGAGGTAGGAGGAGAACCACCGTAGAACAGTGCTTTCCACTCCCAACCCCCCGAGACGTCGCAACAGGATACCATGGTTGATGGTATCAAAAGCCGCTGAGAGATCTAACAGGACCAGGACAGAGGAAAAACCCCTGTCCCGATGCCTAGAGAGATCATTGATCAGCGCGACCAATGCTGTCTCCGTGCTGTACCCGGGCCGGAAGCCCAATTGGTATGGATCCAGGTAGTCCGCTTCCTCCAGGAAAAGTGGCAATTGCTGGGCCACCACACTCTCAACAACCTTCGCTAAAAAGCAAAGGTTGGAGACCGGACGAAAGTTGTTCAATGTGGCTGGGTCAAGGGCAGGCTTCTTCAGAAGGGGCCTCACCACTGCTTCTTTCAAAGCGGCAGGGAACAGCCCTTCCTTTAACGAAGCATTGACCACTTCCCGGACCCAGCCGCACGTGACCTCCCTGGAGGCATAAACCAACCAGGAAGGGCACGGGTCCAATAAACATGTGGTGGAGCTCAGCCGCTGCATAATCCTGTCCACTTCATCCTCAGAAACAGGATCAAACTCAGTCCAGATCACATTGGCCAGACCACTCGCATCCCCATCCTCAGGCCACTGCAAGTCCGAGCATAACCCTTCCCGGATCTGAGCGATTTTATTCTGCAGATACTGGCCAAATTCCTCAGCTCTGCCCCACAAAGGGTCCGCCACCCCCCCCAGCTGGAGGAGGGAGCGAGCGACCCCAAACAGGGTGTCAGGGCAGTTATTTGCGGATGCTATGAGGGCGGAGAAATAAGATCTTCTCGCCGCCCTCACTGCTATCAGGTAAGTCCTAATATGGGCTCTTAGCTGGGCTCGGTCAGATCCGGAGTGGGTCGCCCTCCACCTGCTCTCTAGTGCCCTTCTGTGACGCTTCATCTCCCGGAGCTCCTCGGTATACCAGGGAGCTGACCGGGATCTGCGCCGAGTAAGGGGACGCATGGGGACAACCCTGTCGAGAGCTCCTGCGGCCGACTGTTGCCAGGTAGCCGCAAGGACCTCAGCAGGGCTGTGGGTAAGGGATGCAGGAAAAAAAAACAGCTCTGCCTGGAACCTCTCAGGGTCCATCAGGCATCTGGGGCGGAACCATCTAGGTGGCTCTTCATCCCAGCGGTGTGGGGCAGCTTGATGGAAGACCAGCCATAGGAGATAGTGGTCTGACCATGAAACGGGTTGGGTAACAATGTCCCCACCCCCCAGACCACTCCGCCACTGCTACAAGACAAAAGCCAGGTCGAGTATGTTACCCCCCCTCATGAGTCAGGCCATCTATTAACTGGGTCAGACCCATGGCCTCCATGGAAGCCATGAACTCCTGGGCCAAACCCGACGCCAGTCCCAAGGAGGGCAGGTCGAAGTCACCCAGAACTATAAGCTCTGGAAACTCCACTGCCACCCCCGAGATGGCATCAAGGAGCCCAGGCAGGGCAGCTGAGACATAGCTGGGGGACAGGTATGTAAGCAGCATGCCCATCTGACCTGCAGGCCCATACCTCAGGAGGAGGGATTCACACCCGCCTATCTCCGGGGCAGGGACCTCCCTTGGAAACAGGGTCTCCCAAATAACAATAGCCAACCCACCACCCCTTCCCTGGGGTCGTGACTGGGGCAACACCTGAAAACCTGGGGGGCAGATGTCAACCAGAGGGACTCCACCCTCCGGCCCCAACCAGGTCTCGGTGATGCAAGCCAGGCCCACGGCCTCCTCCTCAATCACATCCCATCTAGTGTCCAGAAAAGTTGTGGAAACAAGACTAAACTTTACATCTCCACCCCAAACCTATTCAGTGATGCCCTCCCCGTGATGTCCCGTTGCCTGGAAGCGGTATGGATCTGGATGGGGAGGAACAGGCTCCAGCTCAACCCTGCCAAGACCGAGTGGTTGTGCGTACCAGCATCTTGGGTGGTCCAGAGTGTTCCATTGCTGGTTTGGGGGGGAGATGTGTTGCCCCCCGTAGACAGGGCTCACAACTTGGGTGTCCTCCTGGACTCACGGCTCACTTTGGAGGATCAGGTGGGAGCCGTGGCCAGGGGGCATTCGCCCAGGTCCGTCTGGTGCACCAGTTGCGTCCCTACCTGGACCGAGATGCGCTACGCACGGTCACTCATGCGTTCATTACATCCTGGATCAACTACTGCAATGCACTCTACATGGGGCTTCCCTTGAGGACCACACGGAGGCTTCAGCTGGTGCAGAATGAGGCTGCGCGGGTTGTGATGGGGGTGTAACACCCCTCCTGCGCGAGCTGCATTGGTTGCCGGCTGCCCTCCATGTGAGATTCAAGGTGTTGGTGCTTACCTACAAAGCTCTCCATGGCTTAGGGCCGGGGTACTTGCGGGAATGTCTCCTGCCAGCATCGAATACCAATCACCCGGTGCGCACCCACAGACAGGGCCTCCTTGGGGTACCGTCAGCTAGACAATGTCGGCTGGCAGTCCCTAGGAGGAGGGCCTTCTCTGTGGGGGCGTCCACTTTGTGGAACCAGCTTCCCCTGGAGCTGCAACCGGCCCCTGACCTTCGCTCCTTTTGCCGCTGCCTAAAGACTTGGTTATTCAAACAGGCCGGCCTGGGCTGAGGGGGCGTTGTTTTAATATTTTAAATGTTTGTTAGTGGGTTTTAATGATTATTTGGTCGAATTTGGTTTAATTCCTTTTTAACTTTTGTAATTTGTATGGTTGTTTTTATGTGAGCTGCCCTGAGTCCCTCGGGAGAGAGGGAGGCATATAAGAGCAAATAATAAATAAATAATAAATACAAATAAATGACTCAACTATGGAGTGTAGAAAAATGGCAACAGGTGAGTCAAAATGTGAAATATTTGGCTGCAGCAGGAGGCATTTTGTTCATTGAAGGGCTGGAGAGCATGCAATAATGAGTGTCTGCAGCAGTGGTGGGCTTCAAAAAAATTTTACTACTGGTTCTGTGGGTGTGGTTTGGTGGGCGTGGCAGAGGAAGGATACTGTAAAATCTCCAGTCAGAGGTTGTATTTGCTGGTTTTCCAAACCACTCAAAATTTCCACTACCGGTTCTCCAGAACTGATCAGAACCTGCTGAATACCACCTCTGGTCTGCAGGCAACAGTGAAGCATTGTGGAGGTTCCTTGCAAGTTTGGGGCTGCATTTCTGCAAATGGACTGGGAGATTTTGTCAGGATCAATGGTTTCCTCAATGCTAAGAATTACAGGCAGATACTTATCCATCATGCCATACCATCAGGAAGGTGTATGTGATTGGCCCCAATTTCTTTCTGCAGAAGGATAACGGCCCCAAACAAACTGCAAAGACAACACCATTAAAGCCAACCTCTTTAACACATTCTTTGGCTCAGTATTTGTAAACAGCAATGGATCATGCCCAGTATTTCCTAGTCGAACCACAGACAACTACAATGATATAATACATATTGATTTTACAGAAGACAATGTTGAAAAAGCACTACGCAATCTAAAACCATCTCTATCTATTGGACCGGATGGAATATGTGCCTACTTCTTTAAAAAGCTATCCACTGCCATAGCCGAACCTCTAAGCATAATCTTTGAAAAATCTTTCAGGACCAGCTCCTTGCCAAAACTATGGTCACAAGCCACGGTCATCCCCATCTTCAAAAAGGGAGACTCCAGCCTAGTTGAAAATTACAGACCAATCTCTTTATGCCACGTCACCTGTAAAGTCATGGAATCAAAAATTAACCAATCCATTATCTTCCACTTAGAGACAAACAACCTACTCTCTAATAAACAATTTGGTTTCAGAAAAAAAACTATCCTGTAACCTGCAACTCTTACACTGCAAAAACATATGGACTACACAACTCGATCAGGGCAAAGCAATAGACGCAATCTACATAGACTTCTGTAAAGCCTTTGATTCAGTGGCACAAGACAAAGTACTCCTAAAACTAAAATCTTATGGTATCTCTGGACACCTGCATAACTGGATAGAAGCATTCCTGTCAAACAGACAACAAATGGTCAAAATTGGGAGCGTCCTATCAAATACTGTACCTGTCAACAGTGGTGTATCCCAAGGCAGTGTTCTAGGACCAACTCTCTTCATACTCTACATAAATGACCTCTGTGATCATATTAAGAGCAACTGTGTTCTCTTCGCTGATGATGTAAAGCTATTCAACACCACCGACAATACTGCTACCCTTCAAAAAGACCTCGACTATGTATCAGAACGGTCAAACAAATGGCAACTTCAAAACTCAACAAATAAATGCTCTGTGTTACATATCAGCAAAAAAATTCAGAAAATAAGATACAGGCTGAATAGTCAAGACCTTGTTAATGATCCAAACTCTGTCAAGGATCTTGGAGTACTCATCTCTAATGATCTAAGTGCTAGAGTCCACTGTAACTACATAGCCAAAAAGGCATTAACAGTTGTTAACCTAATCTTATGTAGCTTTTTCTCTGGTAATATTACACTAACTAGAGCATACCAAACATTTGCTAGACCAATTCTTGAATACAGCTCATCAGTCTGGAACCCATATTATGTATCTGATATTAAGACAGTTGAGAAAGTCCAGAAATATTTCACAAAAAGAGTTCTCCACTCCTCTACTCATTGCAGAATACCTTATGCCACCAGACTTGAAATTCTAGACCTAGAAAACCTAGAACTACGCCGCCTTCAGTCCGATTTAAGTATAGTATATAAAATCATACATTGCAATGTCCTACCTCTCAATGAATACTTCAGCTTCAACCATTACAATACAAGAGCACACAACAGATACAAACTCAAGGTTAACCGCACTAAACTTTATTGCAGGAAATACAACAGAGTGATCAATGTCTGGAATACACTACCTGACTCTGTGGTTTCTTCCCCAAACCCCCAAAACTTTAACCTTAGACTGTCTACTATTGACCTCACCCCTTTCCTATGAGGTCTGAAGAGGGCGTGCATAAGCATACCAATGTGCCTACCGTCTCTGTCCTATTGATTCTTTTTATTTTTTTTTCTTATATGTATCCATTCCATGTATTCATAACTATGTTTATACTTATACCTATTATCTTGTAAGCGATTGACAAATCAAATAAAAATAAAAAAAATCAACCAATGTCATTCAGAATTATCTTCAGTGTAAAGGAAAATGAGGAGTCCTAGAAGTGGTGATTGACCCCTACAGAGCCCTCATCTCCATCATCAAGTGTTTGGGATTACATGATGAGATAGAAGGATTTGAGGCAGCCTATATTCACAAAAGATCTGTGGTTCTCCAGTTTGTTTGGCACAACATTGAAGGAACTTCAAAAACTGTGCAAGTGTACCTATTTTGAAGGCAAAGTGTGGTCACCCCAAATATTGATTTGTTTTGGATTTCTCTTCTGTTTATTTATTTTCCATTTTATGAATTGATAAAAATGAACTATTAACACTTCTATATACTTAATTTACAGCATTTTTGTACAATTGCCTAAAACTTTTGGGGAAGAGTTTAACAAAGGATTTAAGTAAAATACTAGAAATAAAAGATCAACATAAATTTATTATGTCTTTATGGATAGCACTTTACTTGATCAGATGCATAAAATATGCTTGTGAAAGAAGACAACAGGGAGTAGAGACATTCACAGGGATGGTCAAACTGCAATATAAGTTTTACCTCTTTTGCTCATATAGTGTTTCCTTACATATGTATTGTTCAAAACACAAACTCTTCCTGAATCTCAGTACTAGAATTGGTCCTTGCTTAGTGAAAAGATTAAGAAGGAAGTTTCTGTCAACCTAACCCGCCTCACAAAGCTGCTGTTGTAGAGAAAATAGGAAGCAAGGAGCATTAGTTATGTTTGCTACCTTGAGTTTTATATAAAAAGATAGTAATAATATAAAATCTCATTAGAACTCATACCAGACCTCAGATGTTTAAAAATGCAGCTCTCTTTGTGAGATTCAGTCATTACTCATATATAAAATTGAAGTTTTCATAGGATGTGTCATGTATGTTAGAATCCATGTTGCCATAGGAATCACCTTGTTCATCTTAACTTTATACTGCATATGTGGTGTTTGGTAGTCAGAGTAATGGCACCCTTTTTATCTCCGCTTTTTACATTATGGTTTAAAATATTGATATATTTCTATTTAAAGAAAAAGAAAAAGTGAGATAGTCCAAATAAAGACCCTCAATAGCACAGAAAATACTTATTAACATTGTCTATTTTAAACTATGAGTGCTATATTATTTAGTCTTAGGCATGTTGGAAATAACTCAAAGCCAAAAAAAAACTTGGTGTTAAGTTTGCATGAAGAGTCAGACGCGGAGTGCTTCAGTGAAGAGTTTATTAGTGACTACAGCTCATATCAGACCCGATTTGGCTGGTCTGTGGCTGCTACTTATAGCCAGCAGCTGCAGTTGCCAGCCAATCAGAGTGCAGGTTTTTCCCGCACTTTTTAAACCAATCATTTCTGACATTTTACAAGAACAGTTCAAACTAAACCAATGACATTCAAACCTGCATACATAACACCCCTCCCCACTAGGTTCAGTCCATACTCAAACCCCAACCTATCTAATGTATTCTTTTAAATAGGTGGGGCTCTTACGTGTACGTTGAGACCTTCGTGGTTCAGAAGTTTCAATGTTCTCACCCAGTGAGAGAGGAAATGTGTCTGTTGACATTTCCCTACTTGGGCTTCCAGTGGAAGAAGACCCTGTTTGATTGTTACAATCTGGTCTCTCCTCCCAACCCATCTCCAACCCGATGTCACCACCCAAGTCAGGTAGTGATGTGCAGTCTTCCACTTGTAAGGATGGATTTTGGCATTGTGACAGGTTTTGGGATGGTTCCTGTTGTAATGGCTCATTACACATGGGGTTGATTCTTGCTTGCTGATTATCCTCATGCTCCTCCCCTTCCCCCCTAGAAAAGGCATTAGGTATGGGAACTAGAGAGGAACAATTGCGATGTTCCTGAGGTAATCTGGATCTAAGCTGATCAATGTGCCTGCTCCAGAGGACTCCATCCTCTGTTTGCACCCTTTAAGAACGAGGGCCTGTGATTTGAGTTATTTCAGCAGGAATCCATGAAGGTTCACCCATAAGGTTCTTAGCATAAACAGAATCACCCACACTGAACATGCGAACTTTGCTAGTGGAATCAAGTGGTGCGTTGGGTGCGTAAGTGGGATGAAGGCGGTCAAGGGAAGACCTAAGTTTCCTACCCATCAACAACTCTGCTGGGGATAAGTTAGTTGATGGGTTAGGAGTGATGTGCTGAACACTAAGAAGTTTTTCAACTTTCTCAGTGATGTCCCCAGGCCCAATTGCTGAAGCTTTTCTTTGGTAAAACGTACCATGTGTTCAGCCCGGCCGTTAGCCGAAGGGTGCTCAGGGGCAGTCAGGGCATGTCTGATACCCTGTTGTGCTAGATAGGATTCAAAAAGGTTGGATGTAAATTGAGGGCCATTGTCAGAGACAAGAACATCAGGTAACCCGTGGGTTACAAAAAGCTTTTTAAGCTGCTTGATGACAGCTTCAGTGGTGGTGGAGGCCATAGGGCTGACCTCTAGCCATTTGGAATATGCATCTACTATAATAAGGAAGGTGTGCCCTCTGGTAGGGCCAGCAAAGTCAATGTGAATCCTAGACCAGGGGTCCCTAGGACATTCCCATTCCTGTGTGGGGGCGAGAGGTGGGGCAGGCCTGACTACCTGACAGTTGGGACAAGATGCAACCCAGTTTTCAACCATTTTGTCAATAGCTGGCTACCATACATAACTCCTGGCCAATCCCTTCATCCTTACAATACCTGGATGACCCTCATGTAACATTTCCAAAACCTCTTTTTGTAGTTTTGCAGGAATAACCACCCTGTTATCCCACAAAATACATCCTCTTAATACAGATAATTCAGTTTGCCTGGACTTAAAAGGTTGGGCAAGGTGAGGTAGGTCTTGAAAAGGCCAACCTTTCTTAATCCAGACTATAACAGGAGCCAATAAAGTGTCTTTGGCAGTCTCTCTGGCAATTTCAGCAGCTTGTACTGGAAGCTTGGCAACAGTTTCTAGGAAGAAGGTGTGCGCCTCAGGTTCAAAATCCTCAGTGTGAAACGGAAGTGGGCAGCGACTCAAAGCATCAGCATGGCCAATGTCTTCGCCAGGCTTGTGGATGAGCTTGTATGAATAAGCAGCAAGAAATTCAGTCCACCTCAGCATTCTTGGTGACAGGATAGTGGGTGTAGGTTTGTCTCCTGCCACAATGCCTAACAAAGGTTTGTGATCTGTGACAATGGTAAATGTTCTCCCATATAGATACTCATGGAATTTCTTGACAGCTGCAACAATTGCCAATGCTTCCTTGTCCAATTGGCTGTAATTCCTCTCTGCTTTGGTCAAAGTGCAAGAGTAAAATGCAATAGGGGCTTCGCTCCCGCTGGGAAGCCTGTGGCTCAACCGCCCCCACTCCAAAAGGGGATGCATCACAAGTCAGCGTTCTGTCTCCCCTTCCCTTCTCCCAGAAGGTAAGGAACTTGGCACCAACACCCCCACAGAGAGTCACGCTGGCTTGTCTCCAAAAGCCAATCTGCTACAGCTGATAAGGCTCTTGGCAATCACACACGTTCTGACTTCCAAGTTCAGATTTGTCAAGTATCGGATTACTCACTGAGTCAGAATGGGCTTTTTATTCTCAAAGTCCACGGACAAGAGCTCCTCCAGATACAGTCCAGCCACAACACAACAGGAGTCTTGGTTTGTTCGAACTTTGTCACGCACAGAGTTTACAACGTAGGCACACCCACTTTTATACCTTGTGGGGCGTGGTCCAGCTCAATCTCTAGCCCTCCCATGCCTCCTACGTTGCTGCTGACGTTTCTCCCTCCGATGCTGCCTGGGATCAAGCCAGGAATCCTCCTCCTCACTCCCCATTTCGGTTGTGCCGAAATGCTTCCCTCCTGGTGTCTTTCAGGCTGTTCCTCTCAGCTTTCTGATGAAACCTGAGGTATTGCCAGGGAGGAAGGTCCTGGGGAGGAAGGCATTGTCAGGGAGGAAGGTCCTGGAGAGAAAGGTCCTGGGGAGGAAGGCATTGTCAGGGAGGAAGGTCCTGGGGAGGAATACATTGCCCGTTCCTCCCCTTCATCATCCAAGTCCTCTTCCTCTGTCAGCACAGGCTCAGGAGGCGGGGCCACAACAGTCAGTATAACAGGCAAATTCTCAGAGAACTGTATCAGTACAGCATCAGACGTGATTAGTCTTTTAATATTGTTAAATGCTGATTGTTCCTTCCTGCCCCAGACCCAAACAGATTTTTTGTCCAATAATCTGTGTAATGGTTCTGCAGTGGTTGCCTTCTGAGGTAGGAACATGTGATAAAAGTTAATAAGTCCAAGGAAGGCTTGCAAATCTGTTTTGCATTTTGGTCTAGGGGCTTCTTTGATTGCTTGAACCTTGGCATCTGTAGGGTGGATGCCATGCTTATCAATCATGTAGCCCAAGAACTCAACCTTGTCAGTTCTAAGAGTGCATTTTTCTTCCTTGACTTTTAACCCGCTTTCTTGAATCTGGTAAGGACTTCTCTGAGTCTCTCTTGTAATTGAGTGTCATTTTCAGCAGAGATTAACACATCATCAAAGTAAGGCACTACCCTGGCAGTCCTTGGAGCATCCCTTCCATAAGGCTTTGGAAGATGCCTGGTGCCACGCTTACTCCAAACTGTAACCTTTTACATTTGAAGGCACCTCTATGAGTCACAATGGTTTGGGCCTCTGCAGTGGCATCATCAACTGTTAGTTGTTGATATGCCTGGGCCAGATCCAATTTGGCAAAGACTGTACCCCTGCCAAGTGAATGTAATAAATGATGCACCACTGGAACTGGATATGTGCTCTGTTGAAGCGCATGGTTCAATGTCCCCTTATAGTCTCCACAGATTCTTACTGAACCATCAGTCTTGACTGGTGTGACTATGGGTGTCTCCCATCTGGAGTGGTCAGTGGGCTCTAAAACTCCTTGAGCTATTAGTTTATCTAATTTTATTTATTTATTTTATTTTTAATTACATTTATATGCCGCCCTTCTCCGAAGACTCAGGGCGGCTTACAATTTCTAGGATACAACCCAGTGTGCTCAGCAATAGCCTTCATTCCATTGTATATGCCTGCTTATTACTAAGCGGCATTTTTACAAGGTCAGCTAATTGCCCCCAACAATCTTGGGTCCTTGTGATTGTGCATCAATTTTTTCCTTTAAGGCAAATGGGACCCTTCTGGGCTTTAAACGAATTGGGGGCACCTTGGGATCTAGGTTGAAAGTGATAGGGGTCCCCATATACTTGCCCAATCCATCGCTGAAGACCTCTGGAAACTCAGACTTCAAGGCCTCCTCCCACTCAGTGTTGCTCACGTGATTGATGCCAGTCACCTCGATGCCTAGTGGATTGAACCACTCAAGTCCCAGCAAGCTTGGGCGGTCCTTGTCCACAATGGTCAGGGGCAAACGTTTGGTGTGGCCTTTGAACTTCACGTTGAATTCTCTTGTTCCAACTACTGGAATCTTGTTCCTTTGGTAGTCTTTAAGAGTCAGTGCTTGCTTCTGGAAATGTTTCTTCTGAATATTGGGAAGTAGCCTGTGAATAGTGTCCCATGACACCATAGATAAATAGGAGCCTGAGTCCACTTCCATTTGGCAAGGCCTTCCTTCAATTAGTACCTTCACATGTACTTTTCTGCTTCTTAAGGGTGAAGAATGACCAATAGTGACTGTTTGATGAGTTTCATTCTTCCCATTTGCTTCTGTGCTTCTCCCCATTTTCTCACTGAAGTTGTTAGGCTTGAATTCTTTATCAGGAAATTTTCTTCTGTGGGGTGGATTGATGATTTGCAGACTCTTGCTAGGTGACCTCTTTTTTCACAACGGAGACAGATGGTATCAAGAAACTTGCATTCAGTGCGGGGATGGCTTCCCCCACAACCTCTGCAGTAAAAATCTTGCCTCTTTCTCCCTGGGTCTTTCTTTTTCCTCTCCATTCTGAGTCTATAAATTCCTTCCTCCACCTCACTACAGTCTGACTCAGAATCTATTTGCTCGCAATGAGTTGTTGTGGACTTTTCCACATCAGGATGGCTGGAGGCCTTGTTAATTTTCTTCATGACTGCTGCTGAGGACTTGGTGGCTTCTGCCGAAGAGGCCTCTTCTATTGCTTCCTTCAGCGTGATCTTAGGTCTCATTAATAATTTGCTCTGTAATACCCTATCTTTAAAGCCTAGAACAAATCGATCGCGCATGGCCTCTTCTAAGTTGTTAAATTCACATGCACCCCCAATGTCCCTTAAACTTGCCACGAAGTCATTTACATTTTCGCTTTCCCCTTGATCGCGACGGTAAAACTCGTGTCTCTTAATGAGGCACGATACTTGTGGTGCGTAATGGGCTCTTAACAGCTTTTCTAAGTCGGGCCATTCCATTACCTTCATGTCTGCAGCTCCCGCCAATGCCTTTGCCATCTTGAAAACTGCCGGACCGCAGTGCGTAAGAAAGACCGCCCTCTTCCGCTTCTCGGAAATGTCGGCGAGATCGTTTCCCTCCAAATACATTTGGAAACGATCTGCATATGAGTCCCAGTCTTCTGCCATCAGATTGAATGGGGCTGGGGGGGTGTTCAGCGCAGCCATCTCTCTCAGCTTGTTTTCCGCGTCGTCTTCTCTTCAGGAAGGATCCCACCTTCGTCGCCAGTGTTAAGTTTGCATGAAGAGTCAGACGCAGAGTGCTTCAGTGAAGAGTTTATTAGTGACTACAGCTCATAACAGACCCAATTTGGCTGGGCTGCGACTGCTACTTATAGCCAGCAGCCGCAGTTGCCAGCCAATCAGAGTGCAGAATTTTCCCGCACTTTTTAAACCAATCATTGTCTGACAGGTTCAAATTACAAGAACAGTACTCAAACTTCAAAATTGGACAGGTGTTGCATAATCCTGTCTCCATGGATTATCTCCTTCCTTTATGTTCTCAACCTCTTAGTTTGGCTTGGCATCTTTCCTTGGCATTAAGGAATGTAACATCCCCTCATCAGGGACTTCTGAATTTTAAAAGATAATATTTTTCCAAACAGACATAATAATAATATAAACAGCACATTATACATATGCCTTTTATACATAAAAATATAAAAAGGCTTAACAATGGAGCATGTCAAAAGTATAAAAGCAAAGCATGTATATACAGGGAGATATATTTCATTTGATAACAGATTAACAGAATTGGAATGGACCCTGCAGGTCATCCAGTCCAACCCCCATTTGTAAAACCTTTAAGCATCTTATATACCATTTTATTTTTGAATTTACTTATTTTTTACAGGCAGGACTTCAACAAGCACATTGCAGGCACTAATATGCCAACAGATATCCCCATCTCTGTCATATTCTACATTTTTAACAGCCTCCAGAGTTATCTATTTTTCAAAGACCTTGGATTCTACATAGACCAACTATGTAGGTGCTCTGGGAAAACAAAAATGGAAACTGGGTATAAAGAAATGTTTTGGAAATATTGTACACCCATCAGTTCAGAGGCAAAGACAAAAGGAAAGCTGGAACAGCAGTGAGTAATCTCATCACTAACATTCTGTATTGTACAGTACACAATAGAGGGATGTATTATGAAAGGCCACACCCTTTATGACAGCCATTTTGTAAATGGGCAAGCCAACCATGGCAGCCATTTTTTTCTGAGAGCTACAACATGATCCCAAAATGTCAGTGTAGTTCCTGATCCCAAAAGATTGGGAGTTCTTGGATTGAAAGTTTCCAAACTGTGCTTCAATAAATTCTTATTTGTTGCCAATTAGAATTGCCCAGATAAGCACAGTAATGACAGATGAATTTAATGCCTGAAGTTTTTTTTTTAAAAAGAGTGTACCCCCTTTAATCTTCACCAAGTGAGGCCTGATCAGTTTGGTTTATATGCTCCATGTGAATTAGCTCTAGGACTATGCAACCAAACTAGCAGATCCACTAATACATGTATGTGGAAGGGGCTAACTCTTGCTTCTGTAGTTTAAAAACTCATATTTTTTTCTATTTCATTCAGTGAAACTTTTTTTAAAGAAAAGGTGGCACTACAGGATAATGCATGTTGAAGTTATCTTCCCCCACATGAATAGCACTCTGGGCACAGCCTCCTCATTCCCTACTTGCAAGAAAAACATGTAAATTTAGACAGCTCTATGGAACTTAATGAACTGGATTTATTGCATCTAACTCTTCCTCCAAGGATCATGGAAGATAAAATTGGGCATGGCAAAGCTTAGTGAATTCTTGCAACATACCGTTTTCTCTCTTAATTACTTCTCAAAATAATGGTAGGGGAAGGAGAAACCTCATTTCTTTTGATTATAACCGACAGAACGACGTTTCATCCAGTCTAAAAAGACAACTCAGTAAACAGTAAATTGGGAGACTCATTGCCCTAAACCTATTACCCTACAACATGTATTTTTCAGAGTAAAACGTATTTGACCTAAGGTGCCAGCCTGATGAAATAAGCCATTCAGAGAAGATAGACGGTATGTAAAGACTGTTAATGATTCATGAAATAAGTGCTGCACCATGGGGATAATAAGCTCTGGAAAGGAAAAGAAGTGCTGAGTCTGGGAGCTGAAGAGACCCAGGAGAACTCGCAAGGTGCAGAGCTTGCCATGGGCGTGAGCGTTAATGAAACGCACTGGTCTCAGCTATATTGAGGTGTAAAGTGAGGAGCCAGCGCTAATTAAGAGAGGCGCCAGAGAACCAATGATGTATCTTAGCAGCTCGACGGACCAATCAGGTGCCGAAGAGAGAGTTCCAGAGCAAGCGGCTTGATTAAGCGCGCTCGATCCTTCTGTTGCTAGAGCTGCTCACGCTGCCTTGTCCGGGAATTGTGGATTCGTGGAGGAGATCCTTGTTGGAGAAGCACGGAATTTAACCCTGTGGAATAAATGGCTCCTCCGCTGCAGGATACTGGGGTGGGAGCTGTAGGGGGAGAGAAAAAGGCGAACGGGAGCGAAATCTGTTCCCGCCGTTTTTTCACGTGGGAAGAAATCGGTCTGCGCACGGGACGGATTCAGCCTCATCTTCAGGAAAAGTGGCTTGTGATTGACAGGAAGGTGTACGACATCAGCAGCTTCTACAAGCGGCACCCGGGGGGCCACAGGGTGATTTCCCACTATGCTGGGCAGGATGCTACTGTGAGTACAGCTACGTCCCAGAGTGCTGATTGAGCAGAGGGAGATCTGAATTGGCAAAAGCGGCACCTATCCCGAAAGAACACAGAAAAACGGACTTGGAAAGAACCTTGGAGGTCTTCTAGTCCAACCCCTGGTCAGGCAGGAAACCCTATATACCATTCTGGATAAATGGCTGGCCATTCTCTTCTTAAAAACCTCCGGTGATGGAGCATATACAACTTCTGAAGGCAAGCTGCTCCACTAATTAACTGCTCCCACTGTCAGGAAATTTCTCAGTTGGATCTCTCTTTGATAAGTTTCCCATTTGTTACTCCTTGCCTAGGTTGGATCTTTCCTTGATTAGCTTCCATCCATTGCTTCTTATTCTGCCTTCAGGTGCTTTGGGAAATAGGTTGTCCAGCTCCACTTCTTTAACAGATAACAGATGGAAGGGACCTTGTAGGTCATCTAGTCCAACCCCCCCCAAGCGGGAGACCCTACACCATTTCTGACAAATGCCAGTCCAATCTCTTCTTGAAAGTCTCAAGTGATGGCGCTCCCACAACTTCCAAGGGCAAGTTGTTCCATTGATTGTTCTCACTGTCAGAAAGTTTCTCCTTATTTCCAGGTTAAATCTCTCCTTGTTCAGTTTCCATCCATTATTCCTTGTCTGGTCTACAGGCGCTTTAGAAAATAGCTTGCCCCCTTCCTCTCTGTGGCAGCCCCTCAGATATTGGAAGACAGCTATCATGTCTCCCCTGGTCCTTCTCTTCACTAGACTAGCCATGCCCAGTTCCTGCAACCGTTCCTCATATGTTTTAGTCTCCAGTCCCCTAATCATCCTGGTTGCTCTTCTCTGTACTTTTTCTAGAGTCTCAACATCTTTTTTATAATGTGGTGAACAAAACTGGATGCAGTACTCTAGGTGTGGTCTTACTAAGGCTTTATAGAGTGGTATTAGTATTTCCCTTGATCTTGATTGTATCCCTGTTAATACAACTTAAGATTGCATTAGCTTTTTTGGCTGCTGCTGCACACTGCTGGCTCATATTTAGCTGGTTGTCCACTAAGACTCTAAGATCCCTTTCACAGTTACTGCTATTAAACCTGGTTTCACCCAGTCTATATGTGTACTTTTGCCTAAGTGTAGGACTTTACTTTTCTCTACATTGAATTTCATTTTGTTAGATACGGCCCAGTGTTCTAGTCTGTCAAGATCCATTTGCTGCTCTACTAATTTAATCACTGTGTTGAAGAATGAAATAAGATTGGTTTGGCATGATCTGTTCTTAACAAACCCGTGCTGACTGCTAGTTATTACTTTACTTGTTTCTAGATGTTGGCAGATCTGGTTTTTTTTATTATCTTTTCCAGTATCTTCCCAGGTATTGATGTTAGGCTGATTGGTCTATAGTTTCCTGGGTCTGTTTTTTTTTCCCTTTTTTGAAGATGGGAACCACATCTGCTCTTTTTCAGTCCTCTGGTAATTCCCTGGTGCTCCAGGATTTTTGAAAGATATGGTGCAGTGGTTCTGAGATGACCTCTGCCAGCTCCTTTAAAACTGTAATCCATCTTTCCCCTTCGAGACTAGTGAAAATATATATGAAAATGAGCCCCATGTGTTGGAAATGTAAAAAGAAAGAGGGAACATATTATCACATGTGGTGGACCTGCCCAGAGGCTTGGAAATATTGGCATAAAATTCAAATTTGGTTGCAAGAAATTACAAGTGAAAAAGTAGAGCTAGAACCGGAGCTCTTCCTGTTGGGAATCCTTAGAAAAAAATATGCAAAAAGTATAAAATACTTATTAATACATATATTAACTGCTGCAAGAATTACATTTGCACAAAGCTGGAAACAGCCCTATATTCCGAGGGATCAAACGGTCATACAAAAAATTATGAGTTGTGCTAAAATGGATGAGTTATCACTAAGTTTGAAAGATAAAGAAGATTCAATATTTTACATGGTGTGGGAACAATGGTATAATTGGTTAGATAGGAGGTAGAATAAAAACAAATAATTATTAAATAGAGGTATAGATAGAATAAAATATATTCGAGTATAAGTTGCTATTTGTTAGAACATATATAGGATTGCTATGTAAATATCACCACAGGTAGTCGTTAATGAATAATACATTTTTTAATGTTTTAATGGTTTGTGATTGTGTGTTTGACAGTTTGTTTTGGTTTTTAATGTAATAAAAGTTAATAAAGTTTATAAAAAAAACTAATCCATCAAGCCCTGATGATTTGTTTTCATCAAAATCAGACGGGTGTTCTCTTACTATTTTTTTGCTTATTTAAACTTTTATTTCTGGTCTGTCTTTTACAGTTATGTTTTTGGTGGGTTGAGCTATAGTTTCTTTTTGCGTGAAGACGGATGCAAAGAATGAGTTAAGCAGTTCTGTTTTCTCTCTGTTGCCTGTTACTTCCTTGCCATCTTCTCTCTTTAGTGGACCGACTGTTTCCTTGATTTTTTTCTTGTTATTTATGTGTTGGAAGAAACTTTTTTTATTATCTTTGACTTTTGTTGCAAGTCTTTGTTCGTTCTCAGCCTTTGCTATCCTGACTTCGTCTTTGCAGATTCTGGCTATCTGTTGATATTCAGCCTTAGTTGTATGTCCTTCTTTCCATTTTTTGTACTTGTCCTTTTTTTCTTTCGATTTGCCAGAGAGATCTTTGTGCAGCCATGCTGGTTTCTTTGTGACAGCCTCTCAAATATTGGAAGACTGCTATCATGTCATCCCTCATCTTTCTCTTCGTTAGATCAGCCTACACAATTACTGCAACCTTTCATCCTATGTTTCATCCCCCAGCTTCCCATTCATCTTAGTTGCTCTTCCCTGCACTCTTTTAGAGCCTCAGCATTTTTTTTATATGTTGGTGATCAGAACTGGATGCAGTATTCCAAGTGTGGTCTTACTAATATAAAGCAGTGCTATCACTTTGTAGGATCTTGATACTATCTTTTTGGATCTTGAGCCTATCTTCTAAAAAATTTACAAATTTCTTTAAAATTACTAAATTAAATTTAAAGAAATTTGGATTATCCTTGTCCTCATTACAATAGAGCTCACTGAGAAATTCAAGAATTCATGAGGTTGCTCCCATCTTGAAGGGTTCCTCACTGAGGAATAGTGTCCATAAATATTCCTTGGAGTTACAGATGGTTTTGCTTTCATAGTCAGGACTTTTCATGCCAGCTTCCCCCCTCCTTGCAAATTTGGGTGGTTTCTAAACTCTCCTCAGTATAATCTTTTTAAAGGTTTGTTTAAATGCTGTCCCAGCCAGCATTGATGTCATCTTGGCATAATTCATTTCATATAAACTAATTGGTGTTTGACAAGTTTGACAAGTTATTTGAGTCAGTTCTCCTCATTAAAATTCTATTTTATAATTCTTGTTTTAATGTATAGTCTGGACCCTTTAAATAGCATTGCTGTTTTAAAAGTAAGTCTAGCTTCAAAGCACCTCTGATGAATGTAAAATTCATTGAAATCTAGGAGTAAGGTTGAGTAAAAATGTTTATGATCACAATGTTAGATGTGCCATTGTCATTTTTAAATTTTGAAAATGGTCTTGGATAAGCTGATGTGATGTTTGTCAGGAATACTTTAAAATTATTTAGATCCAGATTGATTCCCAGCATTTGTAATGTCAAGACTGGTTTGTGGTTTGATCATATTTGAAAAGTTTACTAATAAATTGTTTTTGACTGCTTGATTAAAGTTTACATAGAGTACATATTTTATTTTCTAATACATGAGATAGAAGTATAATAGTAAGTATTGGCTATATGAAGAAACCTTGATTGTAAGTGCAATGTGATTTACTTCTAATAGAAAATACTTAACAGCAAGATGTTCAGATGACAGTGCTGAAGCCTGCCTATGTTGAAAGAGTAGAAGTTTCACTGAGAAAATTCATTAGTTTTTAGAAAGCTCTCTTATTTGCTGTTTGAAAATGGAGAAAGAACATCAAATTGATCTCCCTCTCCCTCCCTCCCTCCATATCCCTCTCTCTCTCTCTCCCTCTCTCTCCCTCTCTCATATTGGGTGCATCAAATCATATGCATGGACTAGTTAATAATAACTTCATAATGAGAAAGTTTATTGTAAATGCATGATGTGAAAAAATTGTGGAAAGATGCTATCTGTTGTCCTGTATACTCCAAAGTGTCTTTTGCTTTTGAATCCAAGTGATACATGATCACATATGCTTATAGGAAAGTATTTGACCAATAGAAGAATTAGGCTAAACTTCTTAAAATTAGCAAATTAGGAACTCAAGTTACTAGTAATGGTTAAACTTGTGTGTGTGTATACACACACACAAACATGCATGTACATATACACATATACATACATACCAAGAAATGGAGCTAATAAAGTAAGAAGGATGTGGTTGTAGAGCATTTTCTACAATTCATTAAAAGAGATTTATTATCTTCAGATTTCTGTGTGAGCCAAAAAAAAAGTTGTGGTTGCTTTAAAGAAGTGATTTATTAAATCAACATTTCTCTTTAAACAGTTACTAGTACTTTCGAGAATTGTGCCTGGAAAACACAAACCTGCTTAAATGAATAGTGACCAGCTAAATGAGATCCAACACAATTCTTCCAAATCCTTTTTGAAATGTTTATGACCACCACAGCCAGGATTTCTTAAAAGTGAATGTATGCAAGCTTTTGCTCCAGGTCATGTTTTAGAATGAAGTGCAGATCCAAGGCTGCATGTCCCCAAAAGCCTTGGTACAGCCTCAAAGATCTCTGAAAATTTTAGCCAAGGTTAATTAAAAATATTAAATACCAGTGATTATACTAATTAAATCTAAATATGAATAAAACCAAAACTTTGTGTGCTAATTTTTGAATAATGACTCCCAGGTTAATGCTCAAACTCTAGATCAGTGGTTCCCAAAGTGGGTGGTACTGCCCCCTGGGAGGCGGTGGGATGACTTAGGGGGGCACTAAGAGGCAAGGGGGGTGGCAGAGGAGTGCTGGAGGTGGGCCCCTCGCAGGGTGCAATTCAGCTTCCCCCCCACCCCACTTGCCTGGCTTGCTGGTGGCCTACCTTTGTTGGAAGTGTGTGTGTGTGTGTGTTTCAGGTGGGTCTCCTAGCTTAGGAGGAGAGAGTGAAGGAAGAAGGGAAGGGATAAAGAGAGAAAGAGAGGGAAGGAAAGAGAGAAAGAAAGAGAGAGAGGAAGAGACAAGAAAGTAAGGAAAGAAAAGGGAAAGAAAGAAAAGGGGAGAGAGAAAGGAAGAGAAAGGAAGAAAAGGGATAGACAAAGAAAGAGGGGGATGGAAGGAAGGGAGAGAAAGAGAAAGAAAGAGAAGGAGGAGAAAGTGAATGGGATGGAGGGAGGGAGAGAGAAAGTGGGAAAGAGAGAGAGAGAAGGAAGACAAGAAAGAAAAGAAAGAGAAAAGGGAAAGAAAGAAAAAGGGAGAAAGGAAGAAAAGGGATAGACAAAGAAAGGGAGGATGGAAGGAAGGGACAGAAAGAAAGAAAGGGAGGGAGGAGAAAGTGAATGAGATATCTAGTCCAACCACCTGCTCCAGCAGGGTTAGAAGGGTGTGTGTGTGTGTGTGTGTGTGTGTAAACTCCAAAAACAGGTCAAGTAGCTCTGGGGAGGTTAGTCATAAATTAGAACACTTGCTAAGCAACCGGCCAGTAAGTGAGGACCACTTATATTTAGTTTGCCAGTCACATGGCCACGCCCACCCAGTCACATGACCACCAAACCACATCCACCCAGTCACATGATCAAGCCATGCCCAGCAAGAAAGACAAGAAAGTGACTACTTTTCAGTTTAAGTTTAGTTTAAATCTGTGTTTCTCATTCTGTTTAATATAATAACTTTTCTCTCACAGGATGCATTCACAGCATTTCACTTGAGTAAGGCTCAACCAAACAAGTATTTGAATTCCTTGCTGATGGGAGAACTGGCACATGATCAACCAAGTTGTGAACCCTGTAAAAATGTGAGTGTTTGTAAGACATCAGAATTGGGAATGTAGATATATTTCCATACTTTAAAAAAATACAGTGCAGAGAAAATTAAAATCAGAATTCTGTTCTATGTTACTGATTGTACATTAGAGATAAGGAACCTGTGTCCTTTAACAGCTACAGTTAGCACAATGAGGAACAGTAGAGATTGTAATTAAGCACTAGAAAACCACTGGTTGCCCACTTCTGGTCTTACATTACAAGTAGTCCCCAAGTTACAGCTGCGATTGGAACTAGAATTGCTGTTTCTAAGTAATGCCGTTGTAAAGTCATGTGACTGCATCGCTTAGAGATGGCAATGTAGGCAGTCCAGGTTATTGTAGCTTCAGACATGGAAGTGGAAGGAATTCCAGGTAACATGGGTGCAGGCAGAAAGCCCAACATCAATCATATGTAAGTTGGGGGAGGGAGTGCTGCAATGCAGTGCAGAGTCAGAAAGATCCCAAGAGAGTGTAAGGTGCATGTGTGTGTAGGGAGGCTGGGGAAAGCGAGTACAGGCTGAGTGCATCTGTTTGAGCACAGGGAGGCCAGGGAAAGAGGATGTGCTGCATGTGCAAGTGAAGGGGAAGGAGAAGTGGGTGTGGTAAGTGAGAATGAAGAAAGCCTGTGGGCTGAGGAGACTTACCCAGCCAATTGCAATCTTCCCTGCCTGCTTCCCCATTGCCTTTGCTTATGGGAAGATGCTGGTCATCATCTGTGAAGCCTTCCATTGCATAAGGCAGTATCCTTTCTCCTATTGTTTCTGCCCTAGATCAAGTTTTAAAAAAAGATGCTCTGGGTGCTCTTCTATTAAGCAAGGTCATCTTTTGGGAGTTGTGCCTTCTCAACGACAGTACCTGTCCTGTGGAACACTATGCCTCTCATCCCAACATTTGGGTGATCTGTTAGCTTTCACAACATATTGAAGACCTGGCTGTTCACACAGGCATTTAGATCAGGGGAGAAGATGAGCTGTGCTGCTATTGATGGTTAATAGTTAATCGTTTATCCTTAGGCAGAGGAGGGAGTTATATTTGGGGGTGTTGTTCGTTTTTAATCCTGTAAGTCATTCAAATTCATTTGTATGAGATGGGTGGCTATATAAATGAACTCTGTCACTGAGAACTTTTTATGTTATGACCTTCATACTTTTAAAAAATATTAAATAAGAGGAATCAGAACTGAGTAAGACTGTACAGTCAAGTTGTTGGACTTGGCCTCCTGCAACCGGATACCATCCAGTGTTTCTTGGATGATGGCTCTGAATTCTGAGTAGTAATTATATACAGTAAAGTATAATACAATACAAAATGAAATAAAGGCACCATACACAACTAGGCTGCATCAAGGTGGTTGTCAAAATTTAAAACTATACAAATAAAAAGCTTGGGGAATTACATTTTATAATCATGTCATATTATTATTTGTAGCCATGTAATGTATGATTATGAGACTAAGTGATTCTTTTCATCTGGAATGACAACTGTTGTTGGGTTTTCCCCACAGCAATTGCTTATTAAAGACTTCCGGGAACTGCGATCAACTGTTGAGAAAATGGGACTTCTGACGCCAAATCTCCTGTTTTTCAGTCTGATTTTTCTTCATATTTTATTCTTTGATATCTCTGCCTGGTTGATAATCTGGTATTTTGGCACATCTTCAATACCATTCTACACAGGTGTTGCATTTTTTACTATTGCTCAGGTACGGCATGGATCTTGTCGTGTAATAAGAATAGGCATCTTTTTCTGTATATGTGGAGGATCTAAAGAATTTCACACATTTCACTAAAGTGAGACACAAGATAAATAAGTATAATAACACTAGATTTGGGAGGATTTTTTCTGTACTGCAACAGCATTATTCTTTATGTCACATGACATAACAGCCTTAGCATCTGGGACCATGATGGCGAACCTGTGCATGCATGCTGGAAGTGGCATGCAGAGCCATCTCTGCCGGCACGCAAGCCATCGCCCCAGCTCAGTTCCACTGCGCATGCATGCATGCCTCCTGCCAACCAGCTAATTGTCGGGTATCTGCTGCACAGGCACAGAGGTGGGGCACATGCAGGAGATGTGTGTGCATGCGCAGGGGTTGGGGGAGCATGGGGGGTTATGCACACGTGTGGGGGAGCGTGGGGGGATTGTGCATGCATGCACAAGGTCGTGTGTGTTGCATTATGGGTGCAGGCACATGTGCATGCGGGCATGTTTGGCATGCGACGAAAAGGTTAGCCGTCACTGATCTGGGATATTTTCACACAGTTTTGCAATTTAACGGCAGTACAGTTAGCACCTAGTTATTCTTTTTCGAAGTCAGAATCAAATTATATGTGGTCCTTGATTAACTTCAATAATTGGGACCGGAATTTCCATTACTAAGCGATATGGTTGTAAAGTGCAATATCATGTGACTGCATCACTTAATGACAGGAATCCTGGCCATTAAATAGACAATCCATGGTCCAAATGCAATTCATAGACAGGGACCAATTAGGCCTTTTCAACAGATTAAAAGTTGCAGGTTTACAGAATCTTATTTTATTCAACATGAATATCTCCCTAAAATGTGTTCTAATGCATTGATTTAGTTCTATATTGTACAGTATATGAAATTAACTTCATTTTTAAAAAAAGATTTATTTTTCCAGGCCCAATTGTCCTGGCTCCAACATGATTTGGGTCATCTGTCAGTCCTTAAAACATCCAAGGGAAACCATATTGCCCATAGGATCGTCTTGAGTCTCCTGAAAGTAAGTGTCCTGATCTTTAAGGAGGCTTTCCTTTTTGTCCTCATATGATCTTAAAGTCTACTCTTTTCTCCTTTCTTTTAGGGATTTCCAGCCAAATGGTGGAATAATTTGCATTTCCAGCATCATGCCAAACCAAACTGCTTTCGTAAAGACCCTGATCTCAACATGCATCCCATTGCATTTGCCCTAGGGAAGAAACTAGCTAGAGAGGTACATTTGTGGAGTGCATATTATTGAAAAGCAACTTTAGAAGAGCAAATAGAAGATACTGAAGGCAATACATCTTCATTATCTGTGTTTTGTGTTTGCCAAGTCATTTTGTTGTTTTTACTTTTCCTTTTAAACCTAATTTGATTTACTGGATCCTTCTGTTTGATTTGTTGCTATGGGTAGTCCTTGTTTGGCACAATTAGTTGCTAAGTGAAACCACAACTGTATTTAGGATCTTACTTCAGCTTTCCATTAGGCTTTAACAATTGCAAGTAGTCTTTGTTTAGTGATCACAATTGAAGCCAGCAACTTGGTTGTTAAGCAGAATGGTCCCTAAGTGAAACTGAAGTTGTGCTTATGATCTTGCTTCAGTTTTCCTTTGCTTTATAGACCTGGAAAAGTTGTAAATGCAAGGATTGGTGACAAGGATGGAGTCTGAGATATTAATGTGAAGTGTGCATAAGACCAACTTTCAGTTACAAATCTGTCTTTTTTGGTCTCTTCATAATGTTGATGATCCTGATGTATTAAACTTTTATACCATCTAATTCTCAGGGACTCTGGGCACCTCACAACAATCAAACAAATTACAATAAAATACATAAAAAGAAAGATAAAAATGTCAAGCACAATGCAGTGAGAGGTTTCCCTCATCACAGGCTTGGGTAAAGAGCCAGATCATCAAAAACTCTTCTTGACAACAGCAGAGTAGGGGCCATCCAGATCTTTTTTTTTTAATTCATATTTATATCCCGCCCTTCTCCGGAGACTCAGGGCGGCTTACAACTTTTGGGATACAACCCAATGTGCTCAGCAATAGCCTTCCTTCCATTGTATATGCCTGCTTATTACTAAGCGGCATTTTTATAAAGTCAGCTTATTGCCCCCAACAATCTTGGGTCCTCAGTTTACCTACCCCGAGAGGATGGAAGGCTGAGTCAACCTTGAGCCTGGTGGGATTCGAGCCTGCGCTAACTGCAGGCAGCTGGAACTTAAGTGCTAGGCTATTAACAGCCTGCACCACCAAGGCCCATAAGATCTTGAGGGGAAGCCTCATTCCAGAAGGCAATCTTTGCTACAGAGAAGATAGAGAGTTCTGAGGGGTGGCATCAGTGGCAGTATTCTACCAGTTCGGCCTGGTTCTGGCGAGCCGGTAGCAGCGATGAGCAGTGGAGACCGAACTGGTTCTCTCGCCTCTCTGCTGTTGGGCCCGCCCGCCCGAGCTCCCATACTCACCTTTATCCACTGAATTTGAAGCGCAGTTGCTTTGCACGCCACAGAATAGTGCCGCGCAGCAGCTGCTGAAGCAGCCGGGATCGTGCAGGCTTGCAGGAGGCAAATTAGAATGCCTCTGCGCCTGCGCAAATGCCTCTATGCCTGCGCAAAGTGTGCATTTGGCACGCGTGTGCACGCAAAGTGTGTGTACATGCGCAAAGCACGCCCATCAAGCCACACCCACCGAACCAGTGGCAAAAATATTTGAATCCCATCACTGGGTGGCATTGTTTATTTGAAGGAACCTGGAGCATGCCAGATTGACTGGGCGGATAGTATAGGAGACAGCTGGTTCTTCGGATAGCCAGGCCTCATGCTGTGTAGGGCTTTAGAGATAACAACCAGCACTTTGAATCATACTCAGAAGCAAAGCAGCTGCAGCTTGCAAAGCAGAGGTGTTACACAGGCGTTCCAAGGCAAGCCCATTACTGCTCATGCTGTCACAATCTGGATCAGTTAAAACTTCTCCCTGAGGAGCCTTAAAGGGGTACATTCTCTATTTTTCAAGGGCAGCACTATGTAGATAGCTTTGGAGCAAGGTGGATTTGATTTAAATCACTATGGTAATAAAAAGGCTTGATTTAAATCATAATTTTTAAAGAGCAACTGTTCATCTCTGTCCCACAGCGGCTGCTCCTCTGACCTGCTGTTGACTCACCCACAGTCCCAATATTGCAGAATATACAGCCTCATGCTACATAACTAAGCTCCATTTCATGCTGAATAAACTAAATTATTAATGTATCTTAAATAGAAAAATATCTTTAGATAGATTTTTATTCTAAAAGCATTTTATTAAAATAAATTTGATAAAAATACAAAAAAATCTGATTTAAATTTTTAAAAATCCAATTTTTTTATTTTAAAAATCATCGATTTTTATCCAGCCTCCTTTGGAGTAATCAGGCTATGGGATGACTAGAGCATGAATGACTGTTTGAAGGTCCTGCCCCCCCCCCAATTTAGGAAAGGGCACAACTGGTGCATCAAATGGAGTTTTCCAAAGACCTTCCTAGCCACAGCTGATACCTGCTATTCAAACAGGAGCTCCAAATCCAGGTAGACCTCCAGATTGCATACTAACCTTAACAAGATAAAAGGTGGAATATTCCCATACCTGGGCAGTGCAAATAGCCACTTATAGCCACTCAGTCTTAGTAGGATTTAAGTTATCCATTCTTCCTTCAGCTGTCTTAGCTGCAGCTGATTCAGAATGCAGTGGCACAGACTAAAATAGCAGTAGATTCACAACATCTGAACATTTTGAACCTGCTCATACTAGGCAGCTGCCCACATAAATAATGAAAGGAGCATAAGGAAGTATATCTCTGTTGCTTGAATGAACTGCTGATGTCTCTTTCTTCATAGCTTGGATTGAAGAAAAAGAAGTTCATGCCTTACAATTATCAGCACAAGTACTTCTTCAGTAAGTATTTTTCACAGAAAAATAGCACATATCCATTATTTGCACTGTGTCCCCTGATTTGTAGGACAGGGAGCTATAGGTTATAGCATCTAAGATAGTGAATTTGCAAATCAAAGGCTATAAGATAATCAGAGAAGACTTATATGTGGACTTCCGGGTTAAGCCCTCCTCACCGACGGACCGGGCACTGCGACTGTCCGTGGCTTTGGTCAGTGCACTTTCGTTGGAGAGCCCTAATCATTGTGATTAGGGGCTGAAGCTGCCTTGGAGGGGCGGTGGAGTAAGGGGAAGCCACCAGCCAGGTCGAGGGGAGCCATGTCTCTCCCCTCCCCCGGGCTTGGCAATTTTTCCCGAAGACGACCGAGTAGTGGTCTAAAATGGCCACCCTGAAGAGGAGGACAGCTGGATTAAGATTTGTGCGGGAGTGAAGAAGGAGGTGGACACCATAAGAACCGGGACAATTTGGCGCAACAACTAAATAAAAGGTACCCCGGGATTGATGTTTTAAGAATTTTTAAGAAAGAAAAAGAAAGCAGTGGAATTATAAAGGGAAGGAGGAAAAAAAGAGAAAATAATTTTGACAGCTGAATGGGGCTTCGAACCGGGAAAGGAAGAAGCCGGAACAAGAAACTTACATAAATTGAATTAAAATATATTGGCAACAAACAGGTATAAATTAAAACTGGACTTAAGAGTATTAAAAAGAGGGGAGAAATATACAAATTGGAGACTTGATTGTTTTGGAATATTGAGGCTCGGAAAGCCCTGAACAATAAAACGGGGGGGGGGAAGGTGAGGACTTTGTTTAACAGAGAGTGCCATCTTGGACAAAAATTTAAACTGAAAAATAAAAAGAAAAATTCCTGTTTCTCTATGAATTTGACTTGATACAATGAAAAGGAAATATTGAAACAACAAAACAAGTACCTCAGAAAGTGAAAGTTGAACTAGAATAAAAGAAAAAGTAAGAAAAGATGGGTTGTTGGACTAATTGGTGACTTTGGTATAAACCCAGTGTTGGAATAATTGTGAATCCAGAAAGCCTGAAGAAAAAAGAAAAAGAGAAGTTGATTTGTGGATTTTAAAGACTATAAGATATAAGAGTGTGCAATGATGATATCTCTGCGGGAATTAAAAATACTTAAAAATATGAAAACTACATGCAAGAGGTGAATCATTTTGCTCTGTGTTAAAAGCTATGGAAATGGTGATTGAAGAACATGAAGAAGAAACCTCAGAGAAGGAGGAGTTAGTTCAAGAAGAAGCCATCTTAAATAGACAATCAATACAAAGAACACTACAAAGAAGAGAGAAAAGAAGCGGGGTTAAAAATAGGAGATCCAAAAAGTAACTAAAAAGGGGAATACCTATAAAAATAAGAAAGACAGGAAGAAACAGCAGAAAAGTAAAAGGGGGAAGGAAAGTACAAAGAGGGAGAGGGATGCAAATTAGAGGGAGAAAAGATTTGAAAAATAAAAGGGAAGAGAGGTAATGAACAGGAAAGAAAGAAATATGGGAATTGTAAAACAATGGAAAAATTGTTTATTTAGAATACATAGGGATAATGGTTAATGAATTAAGAAAGGGGTTCCGCACTGATATGAGGGGTAGTAAGAATGTATTTGCAATTACAAATTATCTAGAAAATAGGGGAATATAGACCATTGAGAGGAGGGAGGGGCACTGATATTTTTTAGTAGATGAATGTATGTTCTTATTTTTATTGCTACAAGAAAGGTCAATGTTTATTATATAGATTGAAATAATTGTAAGGATGTTTCAAAATGAGATTAATATCAGTGACCAGGACCAGCTAAATGGATTGTTTCTTTTTCTTCTATTTTTTTGGTATTATAAATAAAACTCTGTGGAAGTAAAGAGGGGAAATATACTGCGGAATCTGACTGAAAAGTACAATGTTATGTAGTTCTTTTTTTAGGGAATGATTATTACTATAACTGATTAAAATAAATGTTTATTGGGAATTAAGATGAGGGAATTAAGGTATATCCAAACCACTGAGGTGACACTTCCAAATTAGTAAAAGGGGAGGGGAAATTTATGTTCTATTTTGTATGTAAAAGCTTGTATTAATCTAGAATCTATGGAAAGAAAATGCGATGGAATTGCAAATCTGACAGATAAAAGAATTAAAAGGTAATAAGTATGAAGATATGGGAATTACTAGTGATTCAAATGAGAAAAGAATATCACGGAAAAGGTCACGCTTAAAAGAAACATTAATGTTTAAGAAATATTTGAAATAAATTGAAATGAACTGAGAAGATGTTTAGAATGAAAGTAATATTAGTAAACAGGATTAATTTGTTCCTTATGTAAAAGTTGGAATGGAGACGTAATAATAGAGTTAAGTTAAAAATGGATAAGATAGGAAGTCGAATGTAGAAAATGAATAGATAATTATTGTCATATTTGCATGTAAAAATGGTGACTCGGAATTATGTTGTACACTGAAAAGAGCTTGCTTTCTTTGTTTTGGAAAAATTGAATAAAACTTGTTTGTTTTTTTTTTAAAAAGAGAGGACTTATATGTTGAGATCTGAGATGAAAATGAGAGTTGACACTATTATATCATAAGAATTTGGGAATAAAGACAAATGGTAACATCAGAAATGGAAAGTGAGAAGGTGACAAATTATATGCTGGTTTATGACTGCAATAAAGATTGATTTGATATGAGAAATTAAAGATGCTGAATCATCACAACACCAAAAAATAAGATTGAGGGAATATAGAATAATAAATACTTTATTGCCTGGTGAAACATGTTAGTTTTTGGATTTATTAAGTTGAATTATGAACAGAACATAGTTCTGAAATAACAGAAATATAAGCCAAATAAGGAGAAAGTGTAGGATGCACTATAACAATTCCAACTTGGTCAGAAGAAATAGGGCAGAAGAGTGAATAAGTGTGTTTTTAAAGAGATATATATTTCTTCTTATTTAACAGTAATTGCACCGCTTTTAATAGTTCCCTTCTTCCAGTTCTCCATATACCATTCTACAATCAAACGCAAAGAATGGGTGGTAAGTATGCCAACCTAGGGATATGCATAAATGAGAAAAAAATGTTTCAGACCTACATGTCATTGTGTTCTGGAAATTCAGTTGAGCTACTTTGGATCAGCTCCAATTTGACAGAACTGAAACCTAGAATGCTTTGGTTACTCCCAGTTTCAGATGAAACAAAATCTGGATAGGACAAGTGTGGGGAGGGCGGGCTGGTATTCTTTATTTCACTGCTTGCCCCCCCTTTCAGTTTATTGTTATCCCTTGGCTAATAGCCTGCTGATCCAGCATGGTATGTCCCACTGGCCAACTCACTTTATTATCTTCCCTTTTTATCTTCCTCTCCTGCTTCCTGTCAGGCACCACCACCAGCAAACATATATTATTTTTTCCCGAGGCCCCAATCTCTTAACTTTTTCTGCCCCCAAAAGCTGTATTTACAGCCATTCTGGAATGAAATAGTTCCTGTGTGGATTATTTTGCCTATTCCTCATTCTCCAAAAGTCTGTACTGCTAATGGGAGCTTATTTTCTAAGAAATATAGCATAGGATTACTTACAGAAAATACTACCTTTTCTCACTTTCTTCTGAAACAGGATCTAGCCTTGATAGTCACTTACCAGATCGGAGTCATCCTTGTCTACATGCCCATTATGGGATTTAAGTGTTTTATGGCATACTACTGGCTGTGCAGGTAATCCCAACTTCATTTTTTTCTTAAATAATTATCATCAATTACTGATAAAATACCACTCATGAAACAGAAGTGCTACATGACCACATTCTGGACCACTGGAAATTTCCAAGTGGTTTTCGAGGACAGCACCACACATGAGATAACTAAGGCATGAATAACTGTGAGGAGGGCTTCGTGGTGCAGAAATGGGCATAAATGCTGTACAAGATAAACCTGTGCAAAAACCTAGCCACAACTAACAACTTGTTCTTTGAGCAGGAACATACCCACCAAATTGTGTACTAGTTACATCTACCAGTTCAGCTCCATTCAGAACCACAGACTGAAAATCCCCAGACTTAGAAAGTCCATGTACCCACAACCATTTGGTCTTGTTAAGATTGAGGTTAACTCTGCGTTCAAACTTCCACAGCCTCTAGGCATTGGAAAAAAACATACTGACAACATCATTCTCGTATTAACATTCAAAGTCCCACAAGGCATGGGTTCAGGGTATTTACGAGAATGACGCCTGCCGGCATCAAACACCAACCGCCCTGTACGAGCGCACAGACGGGCTCCTTGGGGTACCATCTGCGACCCAGTGTTGCTTGGCGGTGACCCGGGGGAAGGCCTATTCTGTGGCAGCTCCCACTTTGTGGAACCAGCTTCCCCTGGGGCTCCATTTGGCCCACGATCTTCGCACCTTCCGCCATGATTTAAAGACCTGGCTATTTGGACAGTCTGGGCTATGCTGACCTCCTGGGGGGGGGGCTGATTCTGTTTTAAATTGTGGGGTTTTAAAGGAATCTGACTTGTTTGTTTAATATGGTTTTAGTTAAATAATTTATTGTGTGGTTTTAGTTGTGAGCCGCCCCGAGTCCTTTTTGGAGAGGGGGTGGCATACAAGTCAAATCAATCAATCAATCAATCAATCAGCCAACCAAGGGTCAAAATATTCAGCGGAGTACTATTAATGTATGGATGGCATCTGACCCCCTGATGACAGATGAACACCTTTCTCCAAAGTGGCACATTGCTCAGTAGCTTTCCTGAAAACATTTGGAAAGTCAAACATACAATTTATGTGTCTTCATTGTAATGAACTGTGCTTTCATTCCATCTTTATTGTTCAACTACTTCCATAGTATTACGTGAAAGGATGCTTAGCAAAAAAAATAATTTGACACTATATTGGACTTTGCAGATTTCTGGAAGCAGCTTGGTTTGTCTGGGTTTCACAAATGAATCACATTCCAATGAATATTGACTATGACACAAACATGGACTGGGTATCTACCCAGGTAAGTCTATTTCCTCTTGTTCAAAGCATTGATTTTTCAGATTGATCATTGAATGATTTGGGAAACCAATTACAAATTGGGGGTAAGAGAAAGGTTTTAATCTTATATTTTCCAAATATGGCAGTCCTTGAATTCATACAAATTAGATACACATGCATTCCATCGAAACGTATTTCTGCATAGCTTGGCACCACGTTCAGTCTCTCTTTCCAAAAGAAACATCCAGGAGAACTATAATTTAAAAGTAACGACCAGCAGATACAAAACGACACAATCACAAAAAACACAAGGAAAATACAAACTAACTGTGAAAGATGGAAATCCTGTGGTTGGTCAGTACAGAAACTGAAGTAGGTTAAAAAAAAATGATCCCCATATACCGTGTTTCCCCGAAAATAAGACACTGTCTTATATTTTTTTTGGCTCCCAAAAACACAATAGGTCTTATTTTCAGGGTAGGTCTTATATATTTATGGTGCCAAATAGTGGGTGTGAGTGTGTAGGGGGGGTGTTTCGCGGGTGCACGGTTGCTCCCTGAAAAGTCTTCCTGGAACTGGAGATTTACACTAGGTCTTATTTTTGGGGTAGGTCTTATATTAGGGCAGGTTTAGAAAATAGTGCTAGGTCTTACTTTCGGGGTAGGTCTTATTTTCGGGGAAACACGGTAGAATGCATTGCTGTAATCCAAATAGGAAGTGAGCAAGGCATCCCAGTCAAAGAAAGGGTACAATTGGCACACCAAACCAATCTGCGCAATGGCCTCCACAGCCATGGCTGCCACTTGCTCCTTGAGGAGGAGGGTAAATCTATGAGGACCCCAAATTGTGCACCCATTCAGTCCAGGGGATTGCTAAAAACCCAGACCCACTCTGTCTTGTCAGAATTGAGTTGAAGCTAGTTCACAGCCTTTGCTTGCTGCTTCTCTATTTTGACTTTTTTTTGGTGGTTCTAGGGAACTCTATAATATAGTGAGACAGGCAGGTTTCTCATTTTGTTTTGAGCGCAAATTAGCAGCTGTTCTCTGAATGCTGGGAGGTAGGTACAATGAGAGAACCAGGTTTGAACAATGCAGAACTTGCTGACTCTTCCAGAAAAGAAGGGCTCTAGGCAAGGGTCCCTAAAATATTGAACAGCAGGAACGATACTATCCTGTAGTAACCAGTAGATACTGGGCTGATTCAGTCCTTTATAATCATTAGATTGATCTGTTGGCAGCAAAACTGTCAGATTTTGTATACCTCAAAACTGGGGTGAGTTGTTCTTGCCTTAAGGTGAATTCCATTTTCATATGAGAAAGGGAGGGAGGAAGGGAGAAAAGGATTGAGATTGCCAGAGCATGTTTTGTCTTGAGTATGTCTTAAATATGCAAGGGAAGGTATTGCTTAAAACCAGATATGTTCCACATGGGTTACTACATGGTCTAACCAGGAGAGGAAGCAGCAGATATCTATGCAGACACAACCCAAAGATTGGGGAGGTAGAGAGTAGCTGCCTCAGGAACAGCTCTTTCACTCTAGAACACCCTTCCTCTGAACTAATATTAGCTCTGATTTTTTTATCATTCAGAAGAGCTGTGAAAACAGTCCTCTTTTATCAGGTTTTGGCAGGGTGGGGAATGAGGTTGTTCTTTAATAGACAGTGATTTGTTAGGATTTTAATGTATTATTTTTTATGTTGGAATATGTTTGAATGTTTTAGAATTGTGAGCCTCCTAGAATCTAGTAATCTAAGGGCATAAAACATTTTAAAGTGAATGAATGAATACAAATAATAGCAAAAAGTAGACCTAGCTTCTGTGGATCCAGTTAATACTAGTGAGAGATAAAACAGATCCAGATTTCCAGCTAGGCAATTTGCTCACTGACCAGATGTTCCATTGGAATAAAAATTAGAATGAAGTATCAGAATGGAAATATTGAATAAATTTGTGAAACAAGGGAAAAAAGATCCTTTCTTTGTTTACCCACAGCTCCACGCAACATGCAATGTGGATCAATCATTTTTCAATGACTGGTTCACCGGTCATCTGAATTTCCAGATTGAACACCAGTAAGTAAAATCCTTAGCAATAGTACTTAGACTTATATACCGTGTCACAGTGCTTTACAGCCCTCTCTAAGCAGTTTACAGAGTCAGCCTATTGCTCCCAACAATCTGGGTCCTCATTTTACCGACTTGGGAAGGATGGAAGGCTGAGTCAACCTTGAGCCTGGTGAGATTCAATCTGCCAAATTGCAGGCAGTCAGCAGAAGTAGCCTGCAGTCACTGCACCACTGCAGCTCCTTAACATAATATTACTTAATTATAAATGTCTCTGGCAAATATAAAACTCCTTGCAGTGAGTTTAACCTTCTTTTGAGACTATAAAAAAACCAAGAAATTTTTTTATTTAAGTTCAAGAATTATTGCAAGAAGCTTAATTAAGCAAAGTTGTAAGAAAGTTTTAAAATGGACAAGGGCACAGTCCTTTTTTTAAATGTTTCTTACTTTTGGTTAAAGTTCTTTGATAATACTTCATTGAATCAGCTAAAGAGAACAGCTCAGCACACAAATATCTTTAAAGAATGTGTACATTTGGGGGATTCTACACAACAAAATATAAACTAAGGACTCAGACTAGGACCCAGGACTCAGACCATATTTCATTTGGAAATATGTTTGTTGTGGCTGAAATGAAAGTGGCTGAAAGAAGGAAACAAAGGGGAAAACAAAGTGGATTGTCTTTATTTTGCCTGCATGGGACATTTTCTGGAAAAAAAATGGCTACTAAAAATGACAACAAAAAGCAGAAGGGGTGTGCTAGAACAGTCAGCAACTACAGAAGATATACTTCATAAATTTTTTCAACAAATGGAATAAATTTTATCAGTTGGGAAATAAAATGGATGCTTTTGAAAAAATACACATGAAATATTTCTAAAGTTAAGAAAGGAGATGAAAGTTGGTGTTAAAAAATCTGGAGAGGTAATAACTGATAACTAATAACATTAACTGAGTGAAACTTTTAGAAAATCAAAAGTTCAACAAAGAGAATTGGATAATTTAACTGTTGGAATTGAAAGAAAGACTCTTTTTGAGATTTAGAGTCATCCGGACATTCCAATGAAAACATTACAGAGTAGCTTATTAAAAAGTGTTGACTATTTTTTTAGTCTGGAAGAGGAAGATAGGGAGGCAGAATAAATTACAGATATGATATAGTGAGGAATGCCCCTAGAGAGGTTTTAGTGCATTTTGTTAGATATATGACAACTGCAATGAGATTATTTTATGCTGGTGAAGATGATGGAACCAGTGGAGATGGCAAAATTAACTTCATTGATTAAAAAAACCCAGTATCTACATTTATGACTGACTGATTTTTTTTTACTTAAAATGGGAAAAATGCATTATGATTTGTGGTTTTGATGATTAGAAAAAAATTGGATAATAGAAAATGACTTTTTTGTAGTATAGAGTAAGCAATAATTGTGAAATTGTACCTATATTTGCTGCATAGGAAATTGGAAGCTATACTTTCTTTTTCTTTCTTTATTAGTTTGTGTTTTTATGTGATCTATGAATCTTTTAATCAGCTTTATTTTTTTTTAAATAAATCAAACCTTTTTTATTTCTCTACAGCCTTTTCCCCACAATGCCTCGCCACAACTATAGTAAAGTAGCTCCTCTTGTGAAATCCCTCTGTGCCAAGTATGGTATTACCTATCACAGCAAACCCCTACTTACAGCCTTTGGAGACATTTTGCGGTAAATATGGCAAGAATTTTATGAACTCTGATTTGACAAGAACAAAGAGTAATTGGCTCATGTAAAACAGTTGGTCGGCTGAAGCAGATAAAAGGGCAACTGAACAAAGCTAAATTGATGTCTCCCTCACATGGTCTATAGTGGGAGCAAATCAAGCCTTACCCATGTTTCATTGTGCGGTGCATAATAAAGGCAGCTCCTTGAAATCTGGAGCTTTGCTAGGCAATAGATACCTGATAATAAGAACTGCAATAGCACCATAGATCGAATAGATACCGTAGTAATAGCTATGTAATCTCTAAATCTTACGGAAATAAATCATCTTTACCATGATTTAAAACAAATGATTTACCAGAACAAGAAATTCCAGAGTCTGAGATCTGATTCCTTGCATCCTCCACCTATGCTTCTGATGGGAATGAAAGACAACATATATTTTCACATTATCTTAGCAATTAGGTAAGATCAGGGCAAAACTAGAATAGTCATTGGGAAATGATGGTCGGAATGCCTGTTTCTTCACATTTGGGGAACAATCATTTGACACAAGTGGAAATTTTCCCTCAGTTGCAGTGGGAAAAGACTCTGTATATTGATCAATGTGCACAGAGATGATAATCAAAGAAATGTAAGGGAGTAACAAAGACGTTGAAGGTTTGGGAAGGCACATATTGTGACACATACTCTGCCTCCCCTTTCTGTGTAATCAAAGAGTATATACACTGTCTTACAGATCTCTTAAGGTCTCTGGAGAAACCTGGCTTGAAGCATATCTGCATGGATAAACATTTTGAGAATGAACTCCATCCCAATGAAGATGCATCAAGCACTAGAGGGCAGTTGGTGGACTAAGGAAGAATGTGGGGTGTAGTGGGTAAATAGACTAAGTGATAGTTTTACTGGGATGGGATAATTGTGATACTTTCCTTCAATGTCTGTACAGTGTTTCCTTGGATCTGTATTCTGTTTGTATTGTGGCATTTGGGGGATATGCGAAAGATGAATTAGTACTCTTGTATTTCATTTGTTGCTTCTATGAGATTGAAACTGGGCTTTCTTTTTCCTTGCTTTGGGAATGGTTGTCAGATGAGAGTGGCAAAGAGTTTAGAACAGAAGGGTGAAGTAATGAGAAGAAAGAAGATAAAAATACAGTTAGTGAATAACAAATTACTTGAAGGACAACTTGAAGCTTTAGGATAGCTTGCAAGGTCCAGTTTCTCTAGAAAGAACAAAAGTCTTAGTTTAAAGAAACAACAACCCTGTTGGGTATTTGAAGTTTGAATCTTCAAAATATTGCAAAAAAAAAAGAATGTTTGATTGGTTAGGTTTTTAATGTTCTTTAGAAGGAGAAAAAGTAAGTTCCTTAAATGTGATCCAAACCATGAGTTTTGCGAAGTTTGTTTTACACCCAAATGGAATCAACAAGACCAAAAAGCTTCCATTCTGTCAAAGTTCTGTGTCATACCGTAACCAGAAATTGTGACCCACCTCCATGCCAATTTTTGAGCTTCAGCAGAAATAGCACAGTTGATACTCAGGTGAATGCAGATTCAATGCAGACCCTTTAGCTTACACATTTTTAAAAGTGTACTTTAGAAGGAAGGATGACTCTTCCACTGTATTGTGGACCACAACCTCTGGAAAGTTAAAACCTGAGGTCATGACATTTGTCTGGCACAGGATTGAGTGAAATAATTTCTTTGTTAAATATATGTTGCATTAATGTGTGATTGATGCTCTTCTTTGATCCTTTAGCACAGTTCTCTAAGATGTACACCACTTCATGTGTACCTATTTTATTTATTTGTATCTTTTAATATATTTCATGAACTGATTTCACAATGTGTGTGTGATTGTCTTTTTATTCAGTAGTATAAATTTGAGCAGGAATGGAAAGATGAAACTTCTTTATGATTTTGGAGAATATTATAATTTCCTTGAAATATATTAAACACCAGGAAGTAAGAAGATAGGGAAGATACTTTTTCCCTGCAGTTATCCCAGTGTCTACATTTGAAAAGCTTGCTCCCATACAACAAGTTGCACTGGAGCAGATTATCGGGCATGAGTGCTCTGGGATAACAATCTCAATTACTGTAGTGCAAAATAATTAGGCAAAAACGCTGACACTGTAAATGTGTAATTACTGTGTAAAAATATTTTTAAAGAGGGATTTGTCATGAATTTAAAATGTTGCAAAAGTAGAAGCAAATATAATACCGCATAAGTCTATGAGTTCTTTAGCTTCTACATTCATACTGATAGAGTAACTGCTTGAGCAGATAGTCCTCGTTTAGGGACTGACTTGATTAGTAATCATTTGCAGTTATCACAATGATGAAAAGTAACTTTGCAACCAATCCTCACATTTGCAGGTAGTCCTCGACTTATGACCACAATTGAGCCCAAAAGTTATGTTGCTAAGTGAGACATTTGTTAGGTAAATTTTGTTCCATTTTCTTGCCATAGTTGTTAAGTGAAACACTGCAGTTCTTAAATTAGTTACACAGGTGTTAAGTGAATCTGGTTTTCCTATTGCCTTTGCTTGCCAGAAGGTCACAAAAGGGGATCACATGACCTTGGGACACTGCAACAGTCGTAAATGTGAGTTAGTTGTCAAGCATCCAGATTTAAATCATATGACCCTGGAGATGTTGCAACAGTCATAAATGTGACAAGCGGTCATAAATTATTTTTTCAGTGTTGTTGTAACCCGAACAGTCACTAAATGAACTGTTGTAAACCGAGGACTACCTGTACTACATTTTTAGGTCAGAAAAGCTGAAGTAAAATAATAAAGTTGCAGTTTTACTTAGCAACTGGTTCATAACAACCAAGTTGGCAGTTTTAATTCTGGCCACTAAATGAAGGCTAACTTGACTAGTGAGGAGGACAGAATGCCTCTCAGTGTTTCAATAGCTGTTACATTATCTGTCTGACCCATGCTCCCAAGAAATACATGTAGTCCTTGACTTGCAACAGTTTGTTTAGTGACCATTTAAAAGTTATAACAGCACTGAAAAAATGCTACAAAAATAATTCCCTAATTACTGTCTTTGTCAGTAATTATCCAAATAATATGAGCATGTCAAACTTCTCTTCCATATTTGGGAGTGGAGAACTTACTGTGAAAAACAGCACAGGACAACTCGTGTGGATATTAAGTGGATATTAAGGTCTGCCATCCAGGGACTACCTAACTTCATGTCCCCAACATGATGCCTATTGCAATTATTAATATATACATATACTTATGACACTTATGTATGTGTGTATGTATATATGTGTGTATATATGTATATAGCATGTGTATAGGTGTGTAAGGTATGTGTACAAGGAACAAAAAGAAAAAGGCCAGCATGTAGCCGAGTTTAATGTGTGGCTAAAGGAGTGGTGTAAAAGGAAAGGCTTTGGTTTTATTAGTCATGATGTCTGCAGCTGGTCCAATGAAAAACTGTACAAAAGAGGACTTTCAGTGGTGAGGTCATTTATTTATTTATTTATTTATTTATTCGACTTATATGAGCCCCTCTCCCAAAGGACTGGAGGGCTCACAGATTAAAAGAAAATACAACAATAAATTACCTAAAAAGCGTATTAAACAAACTAAGCCAAATTAACATTAAAACCCCAAAGATTAAAATCAAGAAAACCCAAGAGTCAGCATAGCCCAGATTGTAAAAACAGCCAGGTTTTCTCGTTGGAAGGTGCAGAGATCAGGAGCAAGCCGGAGCTCCAGTGGAAGAGATTCCATAAAGTGGGGGGCCACAGAATAGGCTCTCCCCAGTCCCATGGCAACATTGAGTGTGGGCGGCACCCTGAGGAGGCCCCTATCTCGCCGTACAGGGCGGTTGGTACTGAAACTGGGAGGAGTCGTTCTCGTAAGTATCCTGGACCCATGCCATGTAGGACTTTGAATGTTAACACTAAAACCTTGAATCTCACCCGGAGGGCAACTGGAAGCCAATGCAAGTCGCGGGAGGGTGTAACATGGGAGTATCGGGAGCTCCCAACACTACCCAGCGGCTGCATTCTGCACCAGCTGAAGCCTCCGAGTGGTATGCAAGGGCAGTCCTAAGTGAGAGCGTTACAGTAGTCCAGTCGAGGAGACAACGAGGGCCTGAGTAATGCGTCTTGGGGCATCCCGGTCCAGATATGGCGCAGCTGGCGAACCAGCTGGACCTGGGCAAAGGCCCCCTGGCCACGCTCCCACCTGCTCCTCCAACTTGAGGCGTGAGTCCAGGAGGACCCCAGGTTCCGTGCCCTGTCCCGGGGGTAACACCTCCCCCCATGACCAAAGATGGAACCTCAGAACTGGACCGGGATGTCGGTATGCACAACCACTCTGTCTTGGCTGGATTGAGTGGAGCATGTTCCTGTCCATCCAGATCCGCACGCTTCAAACAACGGGACATCACGAGAGAGCATCACTGATGTGGTCCGGGGTGGAGATATATAACTGCGTATCATCAGCATACTGATGATAACTCACCGAAACCACGGATGATCTCCCCAGTGGCTTCATATAAATGTTGAACAAGAGAGGGAGAACCGACCCCTGAGGTACCCACAAGTGAGAGACCTCGAGTGATCTCTGCCCCCTGCCAACACTGTTTGCGGCGTCGAGAGGTAGGAGAACCACTGTAAAACAGTGCCGCCCCTCCCAACCCCCAAGCGCGCAACAAGATACCATGGTCGATGGTATCGAAAGCCGCTGAGAGATCTAACAGGACCAGGACAGAGGAAAAACCCCTGTCCCGAGCCTAGAGAGATCATCAATCAGCGCGACCAATGCTGTCTCCGTGCTGTACCGGGTCGGAAGCCCGATTGGTACGGATCCAGGTAGTCCGCTTCCTCCAGGAAAAGTGGCAATTGCTGGGCCACCACACTCTCAACAACCTTCGCTAAAAAGCGAAGGTTGGAGAGCGAAAGTTGTTCAACACGGCTGGGTCCAAGGCAGGCTTCTTCAGAAGGGGCCTCACCACGCCTCTTTCAAGCGGCGAGGGAACAGCCCCTCCCTCAATGAAGCGTTGACCACTG